>CABHPP010120927.1:0-46541 GCA_902168425.1 Peromyscus attwateri | reverse complement strand
TGCAAGTTTTAATAATTTCTCAGTATAATAATTGTGTAAATCTCTCTTAAAGCAAGCCAAATGATAAATTTTCAAGGAATTATATGCCATTAAGCACATATATTTGTTGCAATAGTTTTTAGATTCTACAGTCTATTACTCCATAACACATTTTAACCAAGTCCTAATCTGCTCTGACCAAGAAGGCTGCCCCCAAGTAAACACACACAAACCACAAAGCCCAAGTTCTCAGCCTCTAACACACACTGAGTTGTTTTTACAGGATTTATTTATTTTTAACAGGAGTTGTCTAGCCCAAATTAGTATTGTGTTCACTGTGGTTGGGGATGGTGAGGAGGGTGGTATAATTGAAAGAGTATGTGTTTAAGAATAAAAACAAAACAAAACAAAATGTACGTCTTTAATATATGTCAAGTCAAGAAACAAAGGTTTGTATATATATATATATATATATGAACACTCTTTAAGGCTTGTTTTAAAAAATCATAGTTTGGGTTAAAATACTATATTTTACAATCTTACCAAATAGCTTTAGTGATTAATGTTTCCTAACTGCTATCCCTAGGCCTAAATACTGAGTGGGAAGAAAGAGAAGGGGAGATGGAGAGATCACATACTGAAGACAACCTTGGCATATCTATAAATCTAAATTAAATAGACAAGTCTAATAAAGACCACCAACATAAGATTAAGACCCCATGTCTTTTTCAAATACAACTCCCATCTCCTCCCATCTCAAATAAAGTTTTGTTTTTTTCTCTGCCAGTGTCTGTCTGTAGTAAGTACTGTGAAACTATAGCTATAAAACAGACACAGAAAAATGTTTTTAGAGAAAAAGCTCATCTACATTGTAAAGCTATATTTTAAAGCAATAGACATAACAGAATATACTAATGTCCATAGCACCATTTGCAATATCACCAAAGATGTTAATATTATATAGATTAAAAAAAAACAAACCTTTTCTACACTGAACCCCACAATACCTAAAATTAATAAACAATAAAGGAAGTCTCTGAACATAGAAGGCAGTGTGGACACAAGCACTGTCTGCTTAGCAAGCACACGAGCTTTCACCCTGAGGACAGATGTATTAAAATCATGGGCTCTGACCTTCCCAGCGGCAAAGCAAGTCTCCTCAGTGTATAGTATCTAAACAGTGATGTGAGTGAAGAGGCAGAACCACTGTAGCTGGCTAAATGTGACCTTTTGTACGGATAAAAGATGACTTCTTCCATTTTTTTAGAAGCATACCTTTAAAAACTTAAAATTATTTTAATGAAACAAACCTCTAACTCATTTTAAAAATTAATTAGATTCATATCCAATTAATTTGTTGATGTGTCTTAAAATTGTACCTAAATGTTGTGTGTGTGCAGGAGAAATGAGTTACTGCTGAAGTTGTCTCTGGGAGTCACTAAGATATACCAACTTTTCTGTGCCACCCAATACAGCTTTATATGTTTATTTTCTCTTTTGAAAACCTTAAATGCCAGACTCATTTTTAAAAAGGACAAATACAATTGATCTTTTCATCACTACAATCTTCTGAAATAGAATTGATTGATGACTACTAGAAACAATAAAAATCTGAATGTCTTGGTTTCCTTGAAATTTCAGTGTTTCCCCAATTGTTACTAAGGGAATGATTAATATGTTGAGCTTTCATATTTATTTCTTAAAATTCCCAATCTAGAACTGAAACATAAAGATGAAATGAAAACATAAAACAAATGTTTTGTGACTGTTTATAGATCAATAGCATACACAAGCTTATAAAGTCATAATCTTTCTAAATTCTTAGAATATATACACCCAAAAACTTTAGCCAAAATAAATAATAAACTGTGCATGTGTGTGTATGCGCTCTGTGTGTATGCGCTCTGTGTGTATGCGCTCTGTGCGTGTACGTGTGTGTGTGTGTGTGTGTGTGTGTGTGTGTGTGTGTGTGTGTGTGTGTGTTAGGGGGGCAGGTGAGGAAAGAGATAAGAACTACAAAAAACTCACAGTTAGAAGTAGAGGCAAGAGACTTTCTCAGAAGAAGTTTATTAGGACAGGGGACTTATCACTCTTTCTTTTTTAAACAGGAAATTACAACACTAATGTCATGGTGCTTGTGGGGGCTGTTGACTCTTTATTTCTTGATTATAATGTCTGTATTTTGATGAAATTTGGAGTAAATTTGTGACAGGATATTATATCTAGACTTTTGGAAACTGGATGAATAAATTCCTTAAGGCTTTCTACAATCAATTTTTAAAATCACCCATGTTATTTAAAAAATAACCAGGACTTCTAAACATTGAACATCCAGAGTTCATTTCTCAAAGTATTTCCTGACCATAATAACAAGGCACGTACCTTCGCCTTCAACTTGACAGTGATCACATGCTTTCTACCAGAAGCATCGTGTGCTTTTAACTTGACGGTACTGAAGGAAGTATCCACACACACAAGTCTGGTGAGCAAAAGAGAATAAAAAATGATCACATAGAGGTGGGCTATGGGGTGCAGGGGAGGGTACCATTCCTTCTACTACATGGAGGAAATTAATCAGGAATTTCTGCATGCCAGCATCTCCTCCTGCTATAGATTTACTGCAGTTAATACAGCAGCCCAGCGCTTAATGCAGCCATAGATCTCAGGATTATTTACAATGTGTGTCAAGGCTCATGCTGTGGTCAGTGAGCACTATGTTTCGCTTTTCCATCACTGGAACCTTTGGCACACACAGCATGTTTCTGTCAGCATCTACTTATGTACACATTAAACTTCCTGTCAAATTCTTTGATCCATTTCTGTAGTTTCATACAGTATGAGGTTTTTATGCATCCTTTATTTGTTTTTCTCCTCAATGAACTTCTCCTTTGTTATCAGTAATGTTACTGTACAACAATCTGGCTGATATTAGTTCACACACTCAGATTAAACCTATGGAAAATGCTGTATAAGCACAGGTATGGACTGGTCTCTTGGCAATAAATTTCCTTTTTGCACAAAATATAGCTTCTGACACTTAACCCAGGCATGATTCAAGATGAATAATATTTTAAACACATAGCTCAAACTCAGTTGTTTTGGCTTTGAATTGCTCTAAATGCATGAATTCTCTACAATGAAAACCAATATCCTTTGAAATACATCATTCTGTAAAAATGCAGTCCCTTGAGTAGCATAGCTACTCCAGAGTGGCTCAAAGTAGGCAGTGTGTTCACTAGAGTACCTGGAGTGTAGATGGTACTGAACATTTTTACAATACTATTTTCTGTAAAGGCACAAAGTGGGCTGAGACCGTTGTGCAACTTATCGCCCAGAGAGATGCTGAAAACCAACATTAGCCTCTATCTAACCTCAACATCACTATAATCCATTTGGTTACAGACCAGGAACAAAGGCAAAATGGTTCAATTAAAGAAAACATTGGACAATGAAGCTGTGGAACACTAATGAAAACCAGACAGGAATCTGAAGAGAATGTATGTGTTCAATAATGGATTAAAATGTAAAACCAAACTATCCAGAGTAGAAGTTCTATCCAATTAGTAAAAAGTCTAAAGTCTTAGAAAACAAATGAAAGTAAAACTATGGTAGAAAACATATTTGTGTACATACATGGTTACTCTTTTTTTTTCCCACTGATATCTATAAAATCCTATTATACTTCTCACACCCAAACAATATAAGCATTTGTCTCCATCCCCTTTTTCATGGATTCAGATACACGTTCATCTGACTGAAAACTTCTTCAGATCCAAAACAAGAAAGGCATGTGCATTTGTCTTTCTTCTATTTATAAACATTATATGTATTTACAAATATAGGGATTTTTAAAGTAAGAACTGCAGTTTCAAAATTAACAAAAATCAGCATGGATTAAAGCAAAAGCATAGAAACTTTTATAAAGGGACAGCTTCAAAAGCACTGGCTGAAAGCGGAGTAAAGGGGGCGGGCTCTGAGATGGGTGACAGTCAGAAAGAAAAGATCTGTAAAACAGAGCAGGGTTACACACTGGCCGAAAATAACACGAGAAATCAAAACGGAAGATGAAGTTTTCTAAACAATAACACATGGAAACCTTAAAAACGTTCTGCTAGTAACTTTACAGTGAAAAAGTTTTATGTAATCATAAAACCAAAACTGTTTACTTATAACATTTAGAATCTAGCTAGACAAAAAAAGAATGGTAGCTACAGACACTGATGTAAACCACTTAACAACTGCAATTTAAAAGGAAGAGGGGACAACTCTAGGAAGCTCAAAAAAGAAAAGATCAAGAGTGAAGATTAATAACAATGAAATCTATAATTGCTAATGTGAGAGCTACATATTGAACTGAGTGAACATGAACAGGATTTAAAACATATTAAACCTAATGTTGTTTTTTTAATCTCTTGAAAATACTGGACTTAGTTTGACCAACAAATTAAACTGTTTAGCTTCTTTTCCTTAACCATTTAGATGCATTTAACTAGTACTAACACCAACAGGGCAGCCCACATCAAAGCCCAGACTGAGAGGGATGTAGGAATATACTTTTTTTAAAACTTTAAAGGTTCCATTTTGACTGTTCAGCACTAATTACATCACTCCTAGACTACCCCAAACTCCTGCTCTGTTCACTTTCGTCACTTCATTTCTCTTTATAATATCAATCCATGCTGTCTTCTGTGTCAACATCTACCCTATCTTTAAAATCCTATCAACCCCTTGCCCATCCCCATCCCCTGCAGCCTCTGACCCTGCAGTGGAAATCCTGTAGTCTACCCCACAGCCCCATCTTTTCATGTGAGCAACTGACCTACTGCACTTTGCCTCATCCTCCAGGTTTAACATTCTTTCTACACTCTGGGCTTGGAACACTCATCTCTCCTCAAGAACTTGGCAACGTGCTCGCAAACTGAACACTTCAGCCTCACCTTAGTTCACACCGATTCACACCTTTTCACTTAGGTTTTAGCTTGCCAGTCAAATAAGCTTCTCCTGTATTAAATGTGTAGTTTTCTGCTTCTATGAATGTGAAAATGCAGCATGTATGCATGAACATGCAGGAGCCACTGTGAGACTGGCTACTTATGTACTGATTTGGGTACCAGCTTTAACAGCTGGATGCAAATGCTGTTCAAGTTAAATACTATGGATATATTCCAATCTTAAAAAAATTCACTACTGTTATTTCAACACTTTGAACATATTAGCAGGGTATTTAGAATGAAATCACACTGACATTTTGTTTTATTAATCTTTATTTTATTAATATTTTTATTTCTTACCTGTTTTAAAATAGGTTATTAGTCATTGTAACTAAATCACTACCCAATTAAGTACTATAAAACTCATATATAGTCTAACATTATTGGATGACTAGTATAGCAGCATTAGCTTATATCTACTTTACAAAAGAACAGTGTGATGTCCTGGTTAGAGTTTTTCCTTTCCTTTTCTTTCTTTCTTTTTTTTTTTTTGCTATCTGGGAAGAGTGAACTTCAAAGGTCTCCAGATTGGCCCACAGGCAATACTTATTTGATTAAGGACTGAAGGTTGATGGCCCAGCCCACCGTGGGCAGTGCCATTCCTGAGTACAACAGCTCTCGACCTGTGGGTCGTGACACCTTTGGGGTTCTAATGGGCCTTCCACAGGCATCATATCATCGAAGACCATTGGGGAATGCAGGGAGCCTTGATCCAAACGGGTCTAACGACCTGGGATGGATATGTGAAGTCAGCGCAGTGAAGAGACTGTGACCACCTGTTTCAAACAAGTGGCCCCTGATAACCCAGGCCATTTTTATTTATACAATTTCAATGGTTTACATGAACAGTTTTACAATCAAATTGATTTCCTTAAGTCTCTAAAAATGGTTACAATAATTGCCAGTTTGTTCCTTTGCTTCATTCCCCTTCCGTCCCCCAACATTCCCACAGGGAACCATTACCTATTTGATCCACAGCTCTAATGTCAGCAGCATATGCAGTGTTGCAAGCGACAAAGAAGTTTTCTAACTAGGCACACCTACAGGTGGACCAGTGTGCCCAGCTGGCAGCATCTGCGGTGATAGCGTCATGGAGAGTGAAAGACAGTTTTGCCTCTAATGGTTAACATTTACATCTGGCAAGGTCTAAGTTCTCACAATCAACTCACCAGCCAAGGCTAGATCAATTCGTTCCTCATTCTGCACTACTCTATCTTCTATGGGAATATACCAGGTTTTCTCTATCATCCTGCAAGCAACATAACTTAGAAGCCTACTCTTAATAGTTGGCTCTGTTTATCCCTTGTTCTCGTGTCTCCTTCCTCTCAACTTCCTACATTATTGGCAAAGTTATTAGAAATAAGGGCACTGTGGGCTTCTATGATTCTGCTTTGTTTCCTGTTCCTAGACTGTTCCCATTAAACTCTTGATATCATCTATTTATTTGTATTTCTCCAAGACTCTTGTAGTTAAAACCATTCTCTCCAGAAGTTATGCAAATTTGTAATATTATCATGAACTATTGTGACTCTTTCAGACTAGTCACAGGGTGCACTGGAAAGGCAGCATCCTGTTCTTAGGAAGCCTGAATTCATGGTCACACTTGAAACATCAAAGGCTTTAGTGACTGAATCAGATCCACTGTCTATTTTTAACAACCTCCCCTTTGGCTCACCCAGAGGAGAGTCATCAGGGGCAAGTTTTCCTTTTGTAACAGCTATTTTATCCATGACTGAGAAAGTGAAACTGAAGGCAGCCAGCAATATGGCCAGCACAGTGAGAGCAAGGAGAGCAGGCAGCACATACACTCCTGTGGTCATGCCCGGAATTAGGCAATGAACTGTTCACAGGCTTTGCCAAAATGGGTCAGGGTCTCCAGGGCCTTGTCACAAGGAGAACTTATTTGTGTTATTCTCAGGCCTTGTTCCCTAAAGAAGTTGCATGGCTCCCGCCAGGGAAACACAGATATTTATTTTACAATTCAGAACAGGAAATTACAGTTATGAAATAGCAACAAAAGTAATTTTATGGTTGGGGGTCACCACAACATGAGAAACTGTTAAAGGGTCACAGCATTAGGAAGGCTGAGAACCACTACCTGATCAGGTGGTCCTGGTTTACATAGGAAAACCAGGCTTGGCAAACCAGTTAGCAGCATTCCTCAATGGTTTCTGCTTCAATTCTTGCCCTGACTTCCCTTCATGATGGACTACAAACTGTAAACTGAAATAAACCCTTTCTTCCCCAAGTTACTTTTGGCCATGGGGTTTTGTCACAGCCAAACTACAACACATAACATGTTTCTTTTTTTGCTTTATTAGAAGGCATTATTAGTTTTATCTGAAGCATGAATGAAATGTGGCTAAGAGATATTCAGTTACTTACCTGTGGTTACACAGGTGATAAGCAATAATAAAAGCTCTGCTCTAATTATTAGGACTAAATTGTGTTAATAAATGTGTATTTCCATTTCTTCCAATGCTATAATTCCTTGAAATGCATTAGGAATTACAGAAATACTATGATTAACCAGTGTCCAAGACTATGGGCTTAACTACAAAGCCTAACAATGCACACTGGTAGTTATTCAGTAGCACATCACATTACGATCCAGCTCTTTCTGAAGATAAAACTCAAAAGGCCAAGCCACAGAATTGTACTCACTCTAAATGATGATATGCTGTCGAGAAAGAGCTTTCACCAGCTCATATCTCACAGAACTGTTTAATCTATGAGTTATCTATGGACATGTGATTATTAAAATAAACATGCTATCTGATAAATGGTGACTATACATTCCACCCAAACTTCAATGTTTTTGATCCTAAAGTGATGAGACTAAGACATTAGGATGGTTCTAGGTAAAGTGGATTATATGACCTAACTCTCTACAAAGCAAAAGTATTTGGTGCTTTCAAGTCTAAGATACTCAACACCACAAAGACAATCCCCAAATTCTAACTGTGAACATTTTAATGAGCCATTCTGAGAAGCATCATAAGCTGAAGTTAACAGAAACTCATCTTGGGTCAGGTATCACTTAATGTCATGAGCCAGTGAACCACCAAAACTAACCCGTAAGATGGATGTGTTACTGTCACCACATCCATCTTACCACACAAAGAAGCTGCTGTTGACAATGTTTTAGGGAAGTTGAAAGGAGTATGGAAATGTAAACAGACTGATCAAACTTACAGTTGGCAGCTTATTCTCAATCTCACCTCAGTAAAGAAGAAAACCATAAGTTCCATCATATTTTTCAAATTTTTTTTCCTTTCCATTTAAAATATTCTTAAGTCCTGATCCTATGTGATACATTAGAAGTGTCCATTAGAGCTGAATGTGGTGGTTCATGTCCAACACTTAGGAGGCTGAGGCAAGTGGACTGCCTCCATGGTCAAGGCTACTTGGCTTACATAGCAAGTTTAAGACCATGCTTTTAAAAATTAAAAACATAAATAAACAAAAACCCAGAAATGCCAACTATTTAATTGAAAGGCAAAGTAAGGTGTATGTTACCCATGAAAATATCTTTCTCTTATTATCAGATTTCACACTGGCTAATCTATAAGATTATTTATTCAAATATATGGAAAATAGTTATTTTTAACACAGTATCAAAATCATTACATTTCTGAAAATGTATTTCAATCATACAAATTACTGTGTGTATCAGTTCAAAGGATATTTTAAATTACAGCTGGCTCAGGAAAGGCCTCAGAAGATGGCAATCTGATGGGGGCCGGCACAATCAGGCCTCAGTCTGCAGGACTTAGCCTGATTTTATCACATCCTAGTAGACCACACCTAAGAATTATAAAAGTACAGGTCATGGATTTTCTTACTTCATTGGACAGTGCTGGATAAATGCTGACAAAAATCTCACTCCATGTTTCTCACCATCCATTCACACAGTGTCTCCTCTGCTAAGAAATTCTTCACAAGCAGCAATATCTGTGCTCTGAGTCGCTCACTCATCCTGGTCCCTACAGCTAAATCGTGATCTTTTACAATCTAAGCAAAAGAACTGTAAAAGTGTCTTTAAGGATGCAGTAGTTTTGCTAACAGACATTTTACTCATGGTAAGGTACCCTCAGTGTGTGTGCCTAGCTCTAGACCTAGGAGGAGCTTCATTAAAGGTTCCACATCAAAGGTGTCTCGTGACATAGTTCCAAGCGGCAGTATCCTCAACATGCCTAAATTGAATTTATACCTTCATATGTACATTGTATTACAGTATTTATCTTGGGATTCATTCTGAGAATTAAATAATATAAAAAGCACACAACAGAAACAGGCAGTCTTCTAATGTAGTAACTTTAGTCTAAAGATACATAATTATTACCTAATGAATGGTATATGCCAAAAGAATTCACATCCTTCCATCTCTCATCCAAGTTAGAAATCTAGTCCCTTTTCACCATATCAGAATAATGTGTACAATTCAAAGGAAAAGTCAACATTTCCAATGTATCCCTTAAAACACTTATTCTACAAAAGACTTCACATATTGTACTATTTCTTTTATAACTTTACTGCTAATGGCTCTCACAAAATGCTGCAATTATACTCTACAGTACTTATCACAGTGGTAATTAAGTGCTACTGTAATCATCTAGTTGAAGTCTGACTCTTCCATTAGATGTTAAGTTCCATGTGGCATTTTAAGCCGCCTATGTATCTTCATTGCTTTAAATCACATTAAACATATAATAGCTGGATGAGAAAAAAACTTGAATGATTCAAAATTCCCATCTCCTATCATCAATGTTTCAGTGTAGGATTTCTCTCAATCATGTCAGATCCATTTGGAAATCTGCTTTAAACATATTTTATCAAGAGAACAGGAATAAAAAATAAGATGATTGTCTCAACCAATGCCAAGCCTTCCCTATATACCCAACACAAAGAGCATAACATGGAAGCATCTGAAAATGAACTTAAATGATTTCTCTCTTTTCTGACCATTTATATCAAAAGAATGATTGACTCTGGGGCACAAAAGGCCCAAGTCATCTTCATGACCTCCATTGGAACTGCTACTATCACATCTCAATGTTTGTTTTTATTCTTTTCTGTGCCCCATTATTATGGAATACAAATGCTCTGAGGAATAGAGTCTTAACATACCTAAAGCCTGATTTGATGAAAAAACATTAAGTAGTCTTTAATATCATCAGAACAGCGCATTAAAAGCTAGATGTAAAATCCATTTCTGACTAAAATGGAGTAACACACTATGGACCAAAACTTCTCTAACAACTAATTAAGTAGCCTTATAAAAGGGGAAAGAAAGGGTGGGGACATCAAAGAATTGCTAAGGAAACCAGGATTTGAAGACAGTACAGCACAACAACAACAACAAATTTGGGCAAAGGGCCAAGATAAAGACCAGCTATTAAGTGGCCAAAGAAACAATAACAAACAAACACAAAACCAAAACCAAAATCAAAATCTTTAGCAGCACTTTTGGCAATCTAATTTGCTGAATATTGGAGATAAAAATAATGGATTTGAAGAGTCAGAATGTGGAAAAAAATCAAGTCCCAAGAACTTGGTCTAATAGTTTACTAACTTTTCATCTGATAAACCCTTGAGCAAACCAGGTAAAAATATCAGGAAACAGATACTAAAAGACAAAGAATATCCAGAAAGCCAATAATAGTAAGGAGAGATTAATTAGAATTTAGAGCTGGGATGAGATGAAATCTAAATGAATACCCCCTCTAAATCTCAATGAGAACCCATGAAATATGACCCATAAAAAGAATGCAAGCAAGAAATTGATGAACTCTAAACAAAAATGGGTTTTAATTGAGATGAAAATTGGTCTTGTAGATAGGAAAAATTGAGAGTTTAAGATCCAGCAATGGAAAAACCTATCAGCGAATACACTTGGCTCTTGCTTCAAAGAGAAGATGAAGGGAAGCAATCAGGCCAACCAACTCATAGAAACAACCTACTCTGACCTCAACCTCGCACTACAGCAACCTCTTCCCATTTTATCTGTCTAGCAAAATAAATCTTGTGAGGGGTCTCGAACCTGCTTCATCACACTTTCCAACATGCAACAAAAAGTTAGTAGGCAGCCGGGCGGTGGTGGCGCACGCCTTTAATCACAGCACTCGGGAGGCAGAGGCAGGCGGATCTCTGTGAGTTCAAGGCCAGCCTGGGCTACCCAGTGAGTTCCAGGAAAGGTGCAAAGCTACACAGAGAAACCCTGTCTCGAAAAACCAAAAAAAAAAAAAAAAAAAACAAAAAAAGTTAGTAGGCATAGTGCTGCAGCCTGGGGAAGCAAGGGCAAATACTAAAGATCAGACACCAGGTAGCACTGATCAGGGGGCATTCAATAAGTGGGGCATTAAGGGCATTCAGGGGCATTAAGTCACTTTCCAGATTCTTTTGAAAAATATTAGCAACTTCAGTGAATAGAAGCAATGTTTTAAGAAGAAGAAAACCAGGAGGAAGAAGAGAAGAAAAAGGAGAAGGAGGGAGAAGGAGGCAGAAGAGCAATCAATGACTGAGTTCAAAGCAATGGGAAAAAGCAACAGAGCTTAATATAAAGTCCTTTACTTTGTTTTCACAAATCATTACATCAAGCAGAGAAAACAATGGTTCTCAAGGAACTTAGAAAACCCAGAGCTGCACTGAGGGAAGAAGGGAATTGCCAGGAGAATGGGAACATGAAGACTATGAAGCTTAGCACCTATAAGATGGAAACAATAAGTAAAATCATAATTTTATTTACTTCATAAATTAGCTTCTAGGTCAGGGTTAGGTTAGGGTTCGGCTTGCTCTATGAATGGATACTTAAGGAAATGAATAGAGGTGCATTCTTCTGTAGCCCTCATACTGATTTCATGAAACATGGGATTTTCAGAGATTCCAAACAGATAATTTCCTTTACAAAAGCAGTCTGTGCAAGTGAGCATGTCAACTAAGTAACCCCTAAAGAAATGTGTATCAATGTGCTGTGTACCCGGCACACAAAGGACTGAACATATTTGCTAACTGGCGAGTGTGGGAAACAAAAGCAATAAACTGCCTTATCAGAAAGAACCAAGAAGAATTAGAGATGAGGGTTGCTCAAAATTAAGACTTACTTCTCTCAGAATTTTCCATTATAACTCAGAAAGGAGACAGACAACTGACTAGAAATAAATGCATGGAAAGAATCAAGATGTGTTCTAGCCCAATAACTAAAGACATGTCTAGAAATAATGCCTGTTGTTAGAAGAGAACTCTGCTTAAATTGTTTGCTAAATGCTTTTGAGGGTAGTTTGAAATGATAAATTCAAAACATTATGGCCAAGTCTTTTCATCAAAGTTGACAGAAAAGCAAAATATCTTAAGTCAAACTACAGAGGGTGTCTCTCTCTGGGAGAAGAGAAGCAACGGTCCGCAAAGGATTTAGAACATGAAAGAAAATGAATAAATAAAGAACTGTTAAACCACACTAATAGAATTGGAGGAAAAGAAAAAGAAAAACTGACACGAACTATTGATAAGGAGTTGTAAGAAGGAAAAGTTAGTAAAATATCAACTACTAGAAAAAGTCAAGAATATGGACAACTAGACTCATCCAAACACATGTCAGTTTTTATGAATATAACTTTCATGTGACACTCAATCCAATATACTTATTATTAATATCACTCATAAAGAATTTGTGGTAGTTAAAAAAATAGAAAACAGAAAAATAGCTGGAAAATAAAAGGCAAGGTAATAGTAGTATACAGAAATATAAATTACTCAAAATGATGAGGGGCAGTGGTGGGGCATGCCTTTAATCCCAGCACTCAGGAGGCAGAGGCAGGTGGATCTCTGTGAGTTCAGGTCTACAGAGCAAGTTCCAGGATAGCAAAAGCTGTTACACAGTGAAGCCCTGTCTTGAAACACACCCCCTCCCCCAAATAACCCAAAATGACTCTAAAGTGAACCCATAATCTGACACTAAGCTTCCTACTAGCCATTTCAAAGGGAGTTTAAATCAATTACAGGATTCCTATTATTGATTAAATAAAAGGACAGATATTCCAGAGAAACATGCCTTTTAACATATGAAAAGAAAAAACGTCCTTCATTACTTCTCAAAACTACTGTATCACAAAATGGAAGGCACCCAACATAATGTCCAGCATCTGGGGGGGGGGGGGCAGCTGCATTTGATGCAAATCGGTGAATTCACAATAATGGTTCTCAGTTCTAAAATCCAATTTGGAAAACATAATTCTATTATATACACTTCAACAGTCCAGCTATTCTGAAACACTATTGCTTGCAATCAAGATTTTAGTAAAGTTTTAATAGTTGGATGTTGAAGTTATAGTTTTTGACACGAGACCAATGTATAAGTTTCAAGGCTCATAAGTATAGATTTACATTCTGTCACTATTAGCCAGGAAGACAAGTTAAGAAGCAATTACAAAAATTAAGAATGTCTGAGATAATGGTCACCCATCTCTACACAGAGGTACACCAAAAGATTTATGCTCCACTCAAACCCAGTGCAGAAAGTAATGATCTGTGGATAAGAGAGGAAACTGTTCTAAGTAAAGATTTATAAGGAATAGGATGAGAAGCTGGACACATGGACAAAGGACCAGACTCTCCCTTCTAACAGTAATAAATGTACTGCATTCTTAATGCCTCTGAAAACAAATTTAAATGAATATAATTTGGCACACACTTTGTGTGTGGTCATGGTATAAATTTATTAAAGGAAATATATTTTCTTTTTTATATTTTATAATTACAATTTTGTACAGGAAACTTAGCAGTGTACATTTGATCCAGGTCAGTGGTGAGTTTTTTGGCCTTTGCCTTTTCCAGCTTGGCAATTTGAGCCACAGATTTAGGACCCGTGACATTGACTCCCCAGTGGTGGTAGATCTCATCCCAGCTGTCATTGTAATTGGTAACTGGTCTTAATAGTTTCCATCAGCACCCTATCTTCAGATCCAACCTGTGTGAAGGCAACAGTGGTGCATTCTTCCTGTGGACCAGCCGCCTCAGCCTGGCCTGTTGGGGAATATTATTTTAAGATGTGTTACTTTTGTTTATGTTGCGTCTGTTTAATTCTGTGAAGCTGTGTTACTGTGCCTGTCTAAAATGCCCGAAGGTCTAGTAAAGAGCTGAACAGCCAATAGTGGGGCAGGAGAGAGAAATAGGTGGGGCTGGCAGGCAGAGAGAATAAATAGAAGGAGAAATCTGGGAGAAGAAAGAAGTAGCCAGAGAGGAAGGAGGAAGACTTCAAGGGCCAGCCACCCAGCTACACAGCAAGCCACAAAGTAAGAGCAAGGTTTACAGAAGTAAGAGAAGAGGAAAAGCCCAGAGGCAAAAGGTAGATGGGATAATTTAAGGAAAGCTGGGAAGAAACAAGACAAATTAAGAATAAGACTCTGTGTGTGATTTATTTGGGAGCTGAGTGGCGGGTCCCCCAAAAGAGCAAAAAGAACAACAACACTGGCCTTTCCCTTGATGATGCAGTAGAGGACTCCCATCTTGTGACACAGGGCAGGCAGGAAGACCACCAGCTCAATGGGGTCTACATTGTGGGTGGTCACCACCAACTGAGCCTTCTTGTTCTCTACCAAGGTAGTGACTGCATTGACCTCTGCTGGAAGGACAGGGCCTCTTAGTTGGGAAGTCCCTTTTGACAGCATCTTCTCATCATGGGTCAGCAGCCTTTTCTGCTTCTCTTGATTTATCTCTGGCCTGTAGCCATGGGCAAGCTTAAGCAGCTGGGTAGCTATTTGCTGGTCCAGGGCCTGGGGGAAAGAGTTAACAGCAGGAGGTACTTTGAGCCACTTATAAAGGATGTCTCTTTGCCACTGCAGCCTGTGAGATCTCTTTTGGGCTGATGTCCTGCACAACGCCAAAGTTTCTAGGCCTTGTCTCAAACAGAGGATTCACCATTTTTAGGCCTCCGGCTTCTTCACAATGGTGGGGGCCAAGGCCACCTTCTTTCCCGTGGTCTTCTTTCCTTTGGGCTTCTTGCTCGGCAAATTATGTTTTCTGCCTATGATGGACTCCTTGTTTTCTCTTAAAATACTATTTAATGATCAACTTCTTTAAATTAGTGGTCAAAAGGCCAACTCAGAAAACAGTTAAGAAGCAATGTACATAAGAACAATGAAATGTCTTAAATACATTCCGAAAAACTTGCTGGTGAAAAATTCTACTCTCTAAGTGGCAACTGAAGTCAGCCTTTGATTTATCTTCGTCATAAAGAACCCTGAACTGAATAATAAACAAACACCGAAGTACAACTGGTGGCAGCTACAAACTGAGGACTAAACTGCCTGTCCCACTGATGTTTCAGTCCAGCAGAAAGCTGATAGAATACTTACTCACAAAACATAATGTTTTTAAAATGTCCACACAGAGAACTGATTTCAACAACTGAGAATCAGGGAAATTGTCAGACATTTTTTTCTCAGTGATGTATGGATAAAATTTTAACAATTTACATTTCCATCTACTGAATTTCTTTTAAGTTTCTCTTTTCTTTTCTTTCCCCCTGTGTTTTGAAACAGGGTCTCTCTACATAGCCCTGGCTGTCCTGGAACTCACAGAGATCCACCTGCTTCTGGCTTCCAAGTGCTGGGATTAAAGGTGAGCCACTATACCCAGCCTTGCTTTAAGTTTCCTTACTTGTTATTTTCTTCAGGGAAAGCAAGATTTATTGCTGAAAGTACAAAAGTATTTAAAATACATGTGGATATTTAAATTTAGGAGAGCAAAACTGAATAACAGCCAAATATAGCTATGTACACAATCACAAACATACCAAAAAACTGCAATTTTCCATTTTGATTCATATTTATTAGTATTACATTTTTGCATGCATACATACATACACACACACACACACACACACACACACACACACACACACACACACGGCATTTAGGCATATGTACATATTGTGTACATATGTGTAGAAGCCAGACGGCAGATGTTGATGCTCTATTTCTTCTTCAATAGCGCTCTATCTCATTTATTAAGAGAGATGCTCCTTTGTGGTCAAAGGTCACTGATTAGACTAATCTAGCTGGCCAACTTGTTCCATGTGGTCTAACCTACCCACTCATCACTGTTTCATAGTTTTTCATGCTTGAAGAGTAAAAACTCTACTCACTGAGCATCAACCAAACACCCAGCATTACTTTTAAACATGGAACATGTAGTACATTTAGAATACTGTTAGTCACACATAATATATTAGGCACATCTAATGAAAATTCCTATTAAGATAAGTCTTATTATGTATATAAAATGCCATTCTTTCAAATCACATGAAGCTTTTCAAGTTAATATTCCACAATGCTCCCATCTGTAACTGACAGCAGCAATCAGGATCAGATACTCTATACCAAAACACCAACTAAAAGTGAGTACAAAACTAAGCTTCTGGCATCTAGAAATACATGAAGCTAAATGTGTAAAACAAAGACATTTATAAGATATATTTATAAATAGACATACTTATCCCAACCAACAGCTCCTATCTCATTAAGAAGGTCTATGCAGAAACTGCGAGAAGGTGGTTGTACACACAAATCTTGTCTATTCTTTAAAGCAACTTCCTGTTGAAAGAAAAATATTTTAATTGGCTGTGGAATACTAAAAAGAGAATTATTAACTAGTTATAAAACAAAATTTCATAATCCTTTCATCACCTAACTAAAGCGCTCACTATTTTTCTTGAAAACCCAGGTGGTGGTTTGTTTTGTTGTTATTGCTTAAAGATGGTGGACGACACCAGGCATAGCAGCCAGAGTCTCCGTGCAATAACCTAGGGAACTGAAAAAGAGCTACCAGAAGAGAAACAAGCATTCGAAATAGGTCTTACAGAGGCGTCAATCCTGACTTTAACATTTCCTAGTTTAGACAAATTAGAATCATTGGCTTGATTTTAAAACAAATAGAAATAAAATAATCTACCTAAGAGAGTCCTTTTCAAACATTCACCGTTTTCAATAATTAAAAATATATGTGCCTAAATATACTAAGTGCCACAAGAAATTTATAAGTCTTTATGAACAGGTTCCATAGCTACTGACTTCATATGAGCACCATTCTCACATGGCCTCAGAAATAAACTAAGCATTCTCACATTTTTAGGTGCATTATCTTAAATGGTAATAAAACCACCACGTTCATCTATAATCTGTAAGAGAGGTAGACTACAGGATCTTGTTTGTATTCAGAAATACAGCACAAATATACAAAACAAAGTACTGTAAGCCAAGGATTGATAAGAGGCTCTTACTTCAGCTGAAATTAATAAATGGTTCCTGAAAAGTAAATGACCAATACAGCCGTAACTTATAATCCAATAAGAGTTTAATGGGATACAGTCTTGTTCTAGTTCCATGTTCTTATATTTGCACATTAAAATTGTAATAAACAGGAGAAATTTTCCAAATTTTTCTCAAATATCAAAGCAATGTGAAACATACGTTTCTTTGCCTTACTCTTTTAAAGTTCCTATACTGTGGTCTTTGATGTAGTTTGGTAAATTTGATAATCCTTATTAGGATTTATAAATTCATAAATCAAAATTTAAATATAGAAGTTGATCCTCAACAATTCTATTCTAAGCATTTTATCAATGATGTACTCAAAGAGTTGCCATGAGGATAAATAAACAGACTCAGAAGAAAGATCTAGCAACTGAGTTTCCAATATATATACTATGGAAACTATAAAAGTTTCAAAACAACTATAAAATAAGAAATACCAAAATGCTTCCGGTTTTCAGCAATAATACTGGCAGTATAATTTTGACATAAACAAAGATAAAAGAAGCTTAGTAAGTTATGCATAACTGTTATGGTTTAGAGCTGAAAATCCCTCAAAAGAGCTTGGTCCCCCATGAAAAACACTACAGAGATCTTGCATGGGTCAATACACTAATGAGTTCAGAACTCCATAAGCCATTAGGAAGGAAGGCGTGGTTGGAGAAAGTAAGTCACAAAGTAGCAGACCTTGAAGAGCTTATCTTGACTTTGTCTCTTTATGTCAGTCTCTCTCTGCCTCCAATATATCATAACATAAGCCACTTTTCTCCTCCCAAACATAATCTTCTGCCTCACCATGCAGGAACCCAGAGGCTGTGGAGCCAACTGACCATGCGCTGAAACTTCTGAGTGTAAATGGAAAAAAAAAGCCCTTCTCCCTGAGGTGTTCTCAGGTGTCTTATCACAGAGACAAAAATTAGCCAACACAATGACCAAAATAAAAAAAATTAAGTAAATGTAATTAGAAACCAACATTTCAGAATAAAGAGCAGAAGCATAAATGCAAAGAAAAATCCAATAATGCTGACTGGAATATCGTTATGAACTCATGACTACTCTGCCCACCGCTTTGTCTACTGATAAGAACTAGAAGCAGAGACAGCAATGAGCACCCCTCTCTCTAGACCAAGGTATCTGACACCATTTCCCACAATAATAATGATTAGTGTTACTATAAATAAATCCTACAAATTTATTACAGTGGCTGATTACAGTTCTAGAATAGGATGAATAAGTATGTCTAGAGCCACTGACATCACAAAGCAAGGAAGATGAGGTTATATTAAAAGACCACAGGAACCAGCATGAGGCAGCGTGAACTGATCAAAAATAGGACAATTTAAGCATCAGGAAGAAAATGACTGTAATGGATTAAAGCTAATCAAACATATAAATCCCATGAGTAAATAATGATTCTTAAAAACATATTAGTTCCCTGTGGTAGTTGTTAGGCACTAACTCATTACAGTAAAAATTACTCTTTTTTAAAGAAAAGAAGCAAATACCTTGTTGCTCTAATATATACTATGCCTCATGTTAGCCAAATAACAGTGAGAGGAATTCTTTAAAATATGTTTGGTTAACAAGCCTAAATGAAAGATTTTTTTTTCTTTTACTGACCATTTGGGACACTGCCCTTTGACAAAGCATTGCACATGCTGTGGGGTTTTAGGCCCTCTACCACAAAATGTAAAATATAACTTAAAGAAAATAAACCACCCTTTATAAATGCCAATGAAAATGGTGGATACGGAACAATCAGCAGTGGATGATAAAATCTTGAGGTGGATACTGATATAAAACTGTACCAGCTGAGCCGGGCGGTGGTGGCTCACGCCTTTAATCACAGCACTTGCGAGGCAGAGCCAGGCGGATTTCTGTGAGTTCGAGGCCAGCCTGGGCTACCAAGTGAGTTCCAGGAAAGGCGCAAAGCTACACAGAAAAACCCTGTCTCAAAAAACCACAAAAAAAAAACAAAAAAAAAAAAACTGTACCAGCTGAATCTAAATGAAGAATAGTAGACATCATACAACTCTTAGAGCATCACAGTAAGAAGCACAAAGCACCAAGTATTCATATCAAAAGAAATATGCTGAGACCTGACTGGCAGATTACAAAGAAAAGGTATGGATTATCCTTTATCTAAATTACCTGGGAAATGTTGAAGATTTTAATTTTTTTCAGATTTTGGATTAGTTACATATACATAGTAAGATATTTTAATGGGACCAAAACCAAAGCATAATATTCATATTTTATTTTAATCTATATCATTAGCAATTCTCTGCATGACACAAAGTCTTAATCTGTGACATCTGCCATTTGTATTATCATGGCAGTTGGGTACTCGGGTATAAAACATTTTGGAGTATGAAACATTTTGGGGTATGAAACATTTTAGTTTGGAGGTAATTGGATACACAACCCTTAGGAGAGTGTGCTGAAAGATTCCATGGATTTCTAACAAACACTATTTGCAACGTGAGAAATTTTATTGGGCACATGATTTGTTTTGTCCAACAAGGACATGAATGAAGAGAGGCAAAGGCAAAAAGAGAGACAGCATAAATTAAACCTCACATCAGCACTGAGTTCAAGTGTGGGACCCATCTGATAAAAACAAAGCATCTGTAAGGAATGACTATAATTATACATTCAAAATCACTAGCATTGTCCTCATTATTCCCATCATGGTGTACGTGTGTGTTCATGATGTGTGTTGGGGAGGACATGTGTCCACAGCACACGTGTGAACATCAACGGACAACTTCATGGGGTTGGTCCTCTCTTTACACATTTATGGGAGTTCTGGGGCTTGAACTCGGGTTGCCAGGCCTGCATACCAAGTGCCTGTATCTAATGAGCCATCTTGCCAACCCTAATTAAATATTTTGAAGCAGGCAAAAAGCACTAAGTTAAAAATATACACAGTGATATATTTATAAAGGAATTGGTATAATCTCCAGGATTTCCTGTTAAAATACGACAATCTCTTCAAAAAATGTTGGGGTAGAAATATGATTGATAAAATGTTGACATTGGGTCACTGACTCAGGCTATTCACTATAATCACCTCTCTTTTGTTCATGTTGAAAAAGTCCTTCAGGAATCTGTGTATGTATAAAAAATTAATTGTGTTTTATGCTATGTCATTAAGTATGACTACTTCATGCAAGCAAAAGTATCTGACTTCAATCACCACTACCCATATGAAGAAGCCAGACATGAAAGCATATACCCATTATCTCAGGTCTGGGGAGGGAGGGACTGGAAGATGTCTGGGGCTCAATGGTCAGCCAAGTTAGCCAAATCAACAAGCTTCAGATCAGTGAGAGACACCATCTCAAAGATAAGGTGGAACACAACTGAGGAAACTGATAGTTGAGTATGTCCACATACATGAAGACACATGTTCATATACCCTCACACATGTGCACACATACAAACATCAATACATGGATACATACCACTAAAAAGTTTCAGAAACAATCAAGACTTATTAGATACAAAAAAAGTGTTAGAAAAAAATTCTTACCAAAATCATCTTCAACTCCATCATAAAGCTCACTAGATCAGGAGAATGCTTCATTCTCTAAATCAAAACATTTTGAATTAATAACTCATGAAATGAATGCTCCACTCATTGAAACTGAAATCAATGTGACAATGGATTAACTACATTGAAATCTTAACAGTATTAATTAGTGAAACACTGGTCATTACTTCTATTTCTACCAATTTCATTTTGAAAGGGTAACTAAAATTTTTGTCTTGGTTTGCTTTCTACTGTTGTGATAAACACCATGACCAAAAGCAGCTTGAGGAGGAAAGGTTTTCATTCCACTTAGAGCTTGTAGTCCATTTTGATGACAAGGGACTCTAGGCAAGGATTGAAAGCAGCGGCCAGAGGAGCACTGTTCACAGCCCTGCCCCGTGGCTTGCTCAGCTTGCTTTCTTCGACCACCCAGGACTCCCTGCCAGAGGTGGTATATCATCACAGTGGGCAAGGCTTCCCACAGCAATCAAGGAAATGCCCTACCAACCTGCTGACTGGCCATCTGATGAAAGTAAGTTCTTGACTAAGGTTCCTTCCCAATAGTTCAAGCTTGTGTCAGTCAAGGTGATTAAAACTAACTGCCTCCAAGTCTATTGGGGTGAAATGTAGTGAACTGTGGATGAATTCACTTAAAACTGCACACTTAAAACTGCACACATTCCTTCAGTACTCATCACTGAAAAATCTAACAAATGTAGGAAAGCATTATTTTAAAAGGAGAAGGGTAAGGGCAGAGTAAAGAGATGTGAACAGAAAGAACATAAAATATAAAATTCTAACTTCTAAAATCTAGTGTGGTGGTTTGAAAGAAAATGTCTGCCAAAGGGAGTGGCACTATTAAGAGGTGTGGCCTTGTTGGAGGAAGTATGTCACTGTGGAGGTGGGCTTTGAGGTCTCATAGATGCTCAAAATATCACCCAGTGTTGTAGCATGAATCTTAAAAGTTCTTATTAATAAAATCAAACCTAAATTTGAAACCCATCAGTCACATGAGCAGATTTTTATAGATTGGGAAAGGGATAGAAGACACACACACACACACACACACAGAAAAGAAACTTGAATGGCTTTACTTCGGCTGTCTTTTCTTCTGTCTTGTGCAAGGGGAAGGAAAAAAAAAGAAAAAAAAGAAAAAAAAAGAAAAAACAGAAAAAAAAAATAAAAAAAATAAACTCAAACCTGAGGCCAGTTATTGGGGTGAATGCTGGTAGATCAGATGCAGAACAAGCCACAGCTACCTCACCTTGCCAATTCCCCAGCTGGTCCTGTTTCCTCAGACTGGAAGTCTCTGAGTCCTCATCCAGAATGAATCTCAGCTGAAACTGCTGCTCGAAAGCCTGAAAGCTTACCAGCCAAATGCTTAACCAGCCAAATGCTTCTAGTTTCTGGTTCTCACGCCTTATATACCTTTCTGCTTTCTACCATCACTCCTTGGGATTAAAGGCTCACTTTCTGGGATTAAAGGTGTGAGTCACCATGCTTGGCTGTATCCTTGAACAGATGGATTTCTGCCTCTGGGAATGCTAGAAAATGCCACCATTTTCTAGCCTTTGTATGTGGTGGCTGTTCTGTCTCTGACCCAAGATAAGTTTATTAGGGTGCACAATATTTTGGGGAACACAATACCACCACACAGTGTCTAAGAGCACTTTCTGTTTCCTGTAAGATGTAGGACTCTCAGCTAATTTTCCAGCACCATGTCTGCCTGCACACCACCATGTCCTGCCATGATGATAATAGACTGAACCTCTGAATTGTAAGCAAGCAACCCCATTTAAATGTTCACTTTATAAGAGATGCCATGGTCACGATGCCTCTTCACAGCAACAGAAACCCTAACTAAGACATCTAGTTAATGTATTAGCTAGGTTTATTAATGATAGTATATACTTTGCTTCTTGACCTTTAAGACCACGGATAGTCATTTTCATCCTTTCACAGCTAAGTCATCCTAATTTAAAAAGAAAAATATTCACTGAAATAAAAACTATTATGATAAAATGGCAAAAACAGCTATCCCCTATAAACTGAATGAATGTATTAGAGAGATGGTGTTCTATTTCTGCAACATGTTTTATTCTTAAAATAACTATAGAATAAACGGTCATATCTTAGAATGCTTTCTCAGAACACTACATCATTTCTCTGCTTGAAAAAAAATACTGCTTGCTTTGTGTTTCTGTTTTACATTGTGATGCATTGCACTAGCCCCACATTGTTCAAAACAAAGTAAATGTAAACTTGTTCCATGTTTTTAGAAAATTAAGAGCCTAAGATATTTGAACAGTGCATGAAGGCAAATCATTCCTATAACACGGCTGTGGTAGAATGCACACCTGTGGAGTAAATCTTACATTGACTGATGCTTCTACATGGAACAACTTCCATCAAAGCCCTGTGACCCATAGTCCAGCAGCTGAACCCAGCTCAATACCTTCTTTTATAATGAGTTTTACTGGAATGCAGCCACAACCATGTGTCCTTTGTTTATGGCTCTTTAGATGCTGCTGTCAGAACACAGTACCACAACTGACAGGGCTTGGTTGTTTATGAAAGCTGAATAACTTTTATAAAAAGTTTGTTGACTGCTTAGGTCACATTTACTGAAAGTACCATTAGAGAAAATTAGTAACAATCAACTGAACCATGGAAAAAAACCAAAAAATTAAATGCTGAGTTTTCCCTGCCCAGCTGAAGGCAGCGGGGAAAATGAGTGATGGCAACTTTAGGACTCTTCTTTCAGAACAAGCAGAGGAAAATGAGATATTTGTTCCACTGTTTGCTTAGCCCTTATGTATGGTGATATTTGGGCTGAAATGTGATTTTATTTGTATGTTAATAAATAAAGTTGCCTGGGGGTCAGAGCTAACAGCAAGCCATAGCAGAAGCAGGGTGGTGGTGGCGCACACCTTTAATCCTGATCACATGATAGGCAGATCTCTGTGTGTTCACAGATACAGCCAGCATGGAGACACACGCCTTTAATCTCAATACCAACCATAGAGACCTACAGGTCTGTATAGACAGGCAGTGACAAGGAGGTCATGTGGTTTGGTTTACAAACAATGAGAAGGCAGAACAGAAAGTCAATAAAAAGACAGACACACAGGAAGTAGGTCTCTTTCTGAGAGGAAGGACGATAGCAGCAGCGAAGGGTAAGAAAGGTTTTTAGTGTCAGCTCTTAACTACTGCTCTGACCTCTTGGGCTTTTAACTCTGCATTTGGCTCTGTGTTTCTTATTTAACAAGACTGTTACATCTACACTTATGAGCACATTTCTCAGGCTATTCAAATGACTCAATGGACTCATTCTTAAACTTCTGTAAACAATATACACTAGTCACAAGAACGAGGGGGCGGTAAAGAGAGTAGAGGTAGTCTCGGCATTCCATTTAAGCAATGCAGAGCTTACACAACTAGCACAACCTCTCACACTCTTCTACTCAGGCAGTTCATCTCCACACTCCTCCGTGTCTCAGTAACACTTCATGAGTGAACCTCCTTGGCCGTTATCATCATAACTGATCTTTAACACAGAATGTAATACAGAACCCCAGGAAAATGACACAAATGAAAAGATCATTATAACAAGTGCAATTCTACTAACATTTATTTTTCTGGAAGAGACATTCCATCATATTCACTTATTTCAGTAATAATTTCTTTTACAATATTTCTATAATCTTCAAATGACTTTTCAGATAGGGTATACCAAGCACTAAGAATAACTAAGTTATTGCTGCCAAGCTCTCTCCTTAGCCACCCTCAGCTCCTCTCTTTATGAAAGGTCACAGGGACCTAAGTGACTTCCTTTTCACCTTTCCTCTTCATAAACTATAACTATAAATTCATTATTGCCATACACAGTCTAGGTCCAGATTTTTTTTCCTATCAACCCTCTACAAGTTCAGCAAAGAAATCAACCAAGAAATGCATATGGATGGGGTGACCATGTTTTGAAACATAAAGTCTCAAGGCTGGAAATCAATTTTAAACCCAGTGCTGCCTTGACAGTTGTTGATGATTCCAGAAAAACCTCTATGTAATACACAATGTTTAAAACACTTGAAACCTACAAAACACAGCAACTAATAAACCAGCTTGTTTACAAACCAGGGCTTTAAAGATAAATTTAGCAATTTCTATCCTCATTTTGAAGCATAAGACTTTTAACAGACTTACCTGTTGGACTATTTGATGGTATTCATTAAGTATATTTTTCAGTTGCCAGCTACACAGTAATCTGAAATTTTAACAGGAAAAAATTTTGCTATTACAAGGAGAAAAAAAATGTATTTGTATGCTAACAAACATGTACATATAATAAAAAATCATATAAGCATAATTCTGACAAGTAAAGAAAAATATTAACCACTCATACTGCTGAAAGTCTCATCACCTCAAACACAGACAACAGCTATTAGTAAGCAGCATGCTAATAACACATCTTTTCTAAACTATAACATGTCCAAATGAAAACTCCATTGAAGTAGACACTTCAACACAGTAGGCAGATATAATACACAGTTTGGATCACAATATACCAAATTTACACTTGAAAAACCATATGTACAATATTCTCCATATTCTAGATTGCTATAACTGAACTGAACAGATACTTTTAATTATATAGGTGTTGATAAGTTCATTACCTCCAGCTCACCTCAACTCAGCACACAATATTGGTTAGGTCAATAACTTTAATTATCAAGATGTAGAAAGTCTTGAGTTTGGGGTTTCAGAGATGGCTCAAGAGTTAAGAGCACTGGCTGCTCTTCCAGAAGATCCAGGTTAGATTCTCACGACCCATATGGCAGTTCATAACTGTTCATAACTTCAGTTCCAAGGGAACCAAGGCCCTCACCTATCTCTCAGGGCAATAGCCATTCAAATGGTTCACAGACATATACAAAAAATCACTCATATACATAAAATAAAAATAAGTAAGTGGCCCAGGTGTGGTGGTGCACAACTCTGATTCTAGTACTTGGGAGGCAGAGGCAGGGTATCTCTGAGTGGGAGTGTTGGGGAATATTCAATCACACTGTGAATCTCGAGTTTGGATTTCCACTGATTAAATAAAATGAACCTTGGATCAGGAGGCTGAGTTAGCATCTAGTTGACAGAAAGTAATCATAGAGCATAGGGGCATCTGGAAGAGATAGAGAGACACAGGAAGTAGTAGTGAGGGGTTTGTAGTGGTACTGCTTTTTCTAGTTTGGTGGAGATGTCAGCAATGACAGAGAGTTAGCTAGTTGCTACTCAGCCTCTCTGAGCTTACAGGTTTTCACCCCAGCCTTTGAATCTCGAGTCTTATTTATAAACAGAAAAAGAGATTTAGGTAAAGCTACCTTTATTGGTAGCAGCAGGGCTGATGCCTGTGGGAACAAGGCCCTGCCCTGAATGGCAAGGCGGCTGCTGGAAAAGCAAGCCAGTAACTGCGGAGCTGCAATTGCTGGCTGAAATAGCATTAGATTAAGGCCCAGCCACTGTGCCAAAATTAAAACAACATTTGGTGCTCAACATGGGGAACAACCACAGGGACAGAGGACTCATGACAGCCAGCTCTTCCACAGTTGCCACCTGGGCCTTTTTTGCAAGCACTGACAGCAAGCGGCTGCCACTTGCCAGGACTCTGGAAAGTAGGCTTACACTTGGAAATTGAAGGAAGGGCTTGAATTCACCACCAAAACCACACACAAACACTGAGAAGGCAGCAAATTTGGTGAGATACCTAGGATGTCCTTTAAAGAAGAGTTAAATAATATTAAAAACAAAATCTTTCCCATGTTAAGAATGGGGAACATCAAAGTGCAGGGCACTAGGACCCTGTATAGTCCTACTATGGATGGTTTGAAAATGGGAAATTTAAATGAGGGGAGAAATGACTTAGATGGGATTGACATAATGCCAATTGTAATTACTATTAGTTTGGCAACTAATATTTAATCCTTAAAAAACTGGTTTGATAACTGTGTCAAATGTGATAATTTGACAAGCCATAGAAAGACTTATCAATAAAATAGGAAACCTTGGCTAATAACATACAAGTCTTAGAAGGACTTATTATTGATAAGATACACGCTTTAACAAGATCTACTAATGAAAATAGCAATTACACTTAGACACAGAGAGAGGAATTTAGAGTAGAACCTACTGCACCACTGCACTATGAAACTGAAGAGCAGGGGCCTAAGGTTATTAGAATATCAACCTTAATTTATCCAGTTACCATACAAGAATGACCACTGGATAATAAACACCCCTAAGGCTATGTAGAAGTTAACTGGAATAAAGTAGAAATGTTAGATTTGAAGAGATTTAAGGAAGCAGTCATTTCATATGGTATGTATTCACCATTGATGAGGCAGATGTTAAAGTCATGGACAACAAGGAACAGAATTATTCCACAAGAATGGAAAGATTTAGTTACAGAAGTATTGGAAGCTGGTCCTCAGTTACAATGGAGAACATGGTGGAGATAGGAAGCAAGGGTCCTAGACCAATGAGGAAGGGCTAGAGGTCAAGAATTTCCCAAGACTAGCCTCTGGGTGAAGGCCACTATGCTGATTTACAAAGACAGTCTATATTTGATGATAACACCTTGGTTCTATGCCGTATAGCAGCTTTGAATGCTTGGGACAGGGCTGAAGAAGCAGGAAAGAGGACTGAGTCATTTACTAAAATTATACAGTGCTCAAAAGAAACCTTTATTGATTTTTTTTCTTTTACAAAGATTAACCTCAGCTGTAAAATAGAATGATGTCTGATCCATATGTTGGATAAATATTAATTGAATATTTGGCTTTTGAAAATGCTATTTCAGAATAAAAAAGGGTGATTAGGCCTTTGAAGTCAAGATCAGCACCCATAGATGAGTGGATGCAAAATACTGATATTGGATCTCACACTTATGATGATACTTGAATAGGAGAAGTGATTTCTAAAAATTTTAAGAAAAATCAAAAGGTCACATGTTTTAATTGTGGTAAACTAGGTCATCTGAAAAGGGGTTTTAGGCAAGGTATTCTGAGAAACAATGTTTTTTCTAGAGATAATCCAAAAAGAAGGCTCCAGCCTTCTGGAATATGTAGAAGGTGTGGCAAAGGCCAAAGTTGGACTAATGAATGCAGACCAACATGGGACAGGTAAGGTAGCCCTTTGCCATTAGGAAAACACTGTAGTGGGCCTCTCACAGGCCCCAATGTCAAATCTGGCTCAATCAATCATTCTCTGTCTACATTGGGGAAATCCCTCCACAGAGCAATTAAAAGACTTAATGCCTGTTATTAAAAGCCATACTGCTCTGGATTGCAAAACAGCTTCAGTAGATAAAACAAAATTTTCAGGAGAAATCATAAACAAAGTATTAGGCAAAATTCTATAAATGTTCAAAGACCAAAGCTAAAAATACAAATAAATGGCATTGAAATTGAGGGTTTGATTGACACAGGTGCAGATGTAACAATAATTTCACCAAAATCTTGGCATCTAGATTGGCTTCCTCAGGAGGTAAATGTTCAGCTTCTAGGGATTGGAACTTTATCTCAGGTAAAACCAAGTGTAAGATGAGTCAAGTGTATAGAGCCAGAAGGACAGATAAGAAAATTAAAACCATATGTGACTAACAATGAATATATGGGGATGTGATTTGTTGCAACAATGGAAAACACAGATTAACATTCCTCCAATCTCTGAAACAAACCATAATTAAAAGGTATTATCAAGTACAGTTATTGACTGCTCAAGTTGTACATAAGCAGGGCATAACAGCTACTGATCTTTCAAAGGTACCAACAGCTCTTTTAAAATGGTTAACTGATGAATTGGTGAACTGTGTGTGTAAAACAATGGTCTTTGACATCAGAAAAATCACAGGTATTAGAACAGCTGGTACAGGAGCAGCTGAATGCTCAACATATTGAAAAAAATTGACCAGTCCTTGGAATTCTCCTATATTTGTTATTAAATAGAAATCTGGAAAATGGAGAATGTTAACAGATTTAAGAGCCATATATAAGGTGAGTCAACCAATGGGCTTTACAGCCTGGAACTCCCTTGCCTTCTTTATTACCAAAAGGATGGTCTATTATAGTGATTGATTTAAAAGAATGCTTTTTTTGTTCTATCTTTACAAGAACATGACAGAGACAAATTTGCCTTCACAGTGCCTACTTTTAATAATTCCCAGTCTATAAAAAGGTACCATTGGACCTCCCGCTCCCCTAAGATCTTCCCCCCCCAACTCTTGCCCTCCATGACTCCCCCTCACCCCCAGTTTGCTCATGTAGATCTTATCCATTTCTCTGTCGCTGGGCGAGCGGGAGGTCATAGCTGGATCAGGAACAGAGTGGTAGAACAAGAAAAGAGATGCCATGATAAATGAAGACACCATGGGAATAGAAAGAAGCACAGTGCTAGAGAGGTCCCCAGAAATCCACAAAGATGACTCCACTATAGACTACTGGCAATAGTCGAGAGAGTGCCTGAGCTGGCCTACTCTGGTGATCAGATGGCCAAACACCCTAACTGTCATGATATAACCCTCATCCAGTGACTGATGGAAGCAGATGCAGAGATCCACAGCCAAGCCCCAGGCAGAGCTCCAGGAGTCCAATCAACAAGAGAGAGGAGGGATCATATGAGCAAGAGATATTGAGACCATGATTGGAAAAAGTACAGAGACAACTAGCCAAACTAGTGGTTCACACATGAACTGTAAACCAATAGCTAAGGAACCCCTATGGAACTAGACTAGGCCCTCTGGATAAGTGAGACAGTTGTTTAGCTTAAACTGTTTAGGTGGCCCCCAGGCAGTGAGACAGGGACCTGTTCTTGGTGCATGGGCTGGCTTTTTGGAGCCGGGGCCTATGCTGAGACACTTTGCTCAGCCTTGGTGCAGGGAGGAGGGGATTGGACCTGCCTCAGCTGAATGTACCAGGCTGGGCTGACTCCCCATGGGAGACCTTGCCTTGGAGGAGGTGGGAATGGTGGGTGGGTTGGGGGGGAAGGCTAGGGGTGGGAGGAGGGAGGACAGGGGAATCCGTGGTTGATATGTAAAACGAATAGAAAATTTCTTAATAAAAAGAAAAAAAAGGTACCATTGGACTGTTCTTCCACATGGAATGTTAAATAGCCATTGTGTCAATATTTTGTACAACAACCATTAGAACTGTAAATAGTTTTTGTAAATAGTTTCCTCAATCCATAATTTACCATTATATAGATGATACCTTATTGTTTGATTCAGACACAGATGCTTTGGAAAAATGTTTGATGAGGTAAAGAGAATTTTGCCTTGTTGGGGATTACAAATTGCTCCTGAAAAACCACAAAGAGAAGACTCTATTATTTATTTAGGATATAAGATAGTTTTGCAGAAAATTCAACCACAAAGTACAAATCAGGAGAGATCAGTTATGAATTCTTAATGCTTTTCAAAAATTGCTGGGAGAATTTAACTGGCTATGGCCCACAACTGGATTAACAATTCAAGAACTAAGTAATTTATTTCTAACCTTAGGAGGTGATAAAGACTTAAAAAGTCCAAGAAAACTATCAGCTGACAATAATAGAGAATTGACTTTGGAAGAAAAGAAATTATAGGATGCACACGTGGATCGCTTAGATCCATAGTTTGATTGTACCTTCTACTCATTCTCCTAGAGTAGTTCTAATGCAGAGAGAAGATAATATCTGAGAATGGATATTTTTACCACACAGAGTAAAAAATTAAAGATCTATGTAGAAAAAGATTCTGAATTGACTCTGAAAGGAAAATTAAGACTTCATCAATTAACAGAAATAGACCCAGCAGAAACTGTTGTACCTTTTACTAATGCTGAAATTGCCTCATTATGCACAGAAAATGAACACTGGCAAAGAGCTTGTGGTAATTTCTTAGGAAATATTAGCAACAAATATCCCCAAAACAAAGGACTTTAGTTTATAAAAAGAACTAATTGGATTCTTTCTCGTATAATAAAAAGAACAGCAATTTCTGGAGCTCCTACATTCTATACTGATGCAAATAAATCAGAAAGGGCAGGTTATAAATCAGGAAAATTAAATAAAGTGGCTCAAAGTCCTTATGATTCAGTTCAGAAATCAGAATTATATGCTATTCCCATGGTATTATTAGATTTTCCAGAACTTCTTAATATTGTTGCTGACTCTCAATATGCAGAAAGAGTTGTTTTACATATTGAAACTGCTGAACTTATTCCAGGTGATTCAGAATTAACTTTGTTACTTATTCGACTATAACAAGTAATCAGAAATAGAAATCACTCTTTGTCTATAACACGTATCAGATGCCATATAGGGATACCAGGACCTATAACAAGGTAATGATGAAATTGATCATCTATTGGTAGGAAATGTGCTAGAAGCCTCAGAATTTCACTAGAAACACCATTTTAACAGCAAAGATTTGAAGAAAGATTTTTCTATCACTTGGCAACAAGTCAACAAAATTATAAGGAAATGTCCTACTTGTTCTCTGTATAATCAAACTCCATTACCTGCAGGAAGTAACCCAAAAGGTAGTCAAAGAAATGAAATTTGGCAAAATAATGTGTTTCATTTTGCAGAGTTTGGAAAATTAAATTATGTGCACCATACCATAGATACATAGTCAGAATTTCAATGGGCAACTGCTTTAAGTTCTGGAAAGGCTGATTCTGTAATTACACATTTATTAGAAGTCATGGCCATTATGGGGATAACTGTACAAATTAAGACAAACAATACTCCAGCACATGTCTCTAGTAAAATAAAACAGTTTCTTTTTTTTTTTTTTTTTTTTTTTTTGCATGTTACAACATGAAGACTACTACAGGTATTCCACACAATCCTACAGGACAAGCAGTTATAGAAAGATTTAATTGCACTTTAATAGAGATGCTCAATAAACAGAAAGAGGTAATAAAAAAATAAACCCAGATAAAGATTATACAGTGTTGTACTGACTCTAAATTTTTAAATGCTAATGAAAAAGGAACAACAGCTGCAGAGAGACATTGGATGATAGAAAAAGTGATGAATTAAATAAATCAGCCTATATATCTTAAAGATGTGTTGACCTCAGAATGGAAACCAGATTTATTTGTGTTACGTTGGGGAAGAGGTTTTGCTTTTTTTCCACAGGAGAGGAAAAGCTATGGATACCATCAAGATTGATAAAGATTGGATTCAAACAGGAGAGACTTCTTGATTAGGAGAGGTGATAGTTCATCAAACAGCTTGGTCATTAAATCCAAGCTAACTTATAAGACTAATAAATGCCTTTCATCTGATCAGATAAAAAAATAATAACTTTTTGATATTAAAAGATAATACTTTTTCTGTTGTCAAAAACATTTTGCCATAACAAAGATATAACTTGACCAAAAAGGACCTCCCCAGTGTTAGGGTTGGAGAAGAGTTTTGTTTTTGTCTTTCCAGGATAATAAAAGTATCCAACTAAGGAATCTGAAGACCACTGGACAAATGAGACATGTGAAGAAGAATGAACCATCCAGGGAAAACGTCCCCAAAAAGGAGTAAAATTGTTCTAACAGTATAACACATTTCCAACAGGAAAAAATTTCATAAATCTTCCAAAATGATTGTTTTTGCTGCTCTCTATAAACATATAAAAAGTCAAATGGTCTTTTTTGTAGTCCCTATTCAATTAAAAATCAAAGCTGGCTTTGGAATTGGAGCGTGGCTCTCTCCTTCTCTAAACCCAAGCATGCTTGTTAAGGAAAATCCAAAATCTTTTGTCTCAGGTCAGAAGAGCCACCTGGTATGGGACAGAACCAAAACCAAAATTAAGGGACGATTCTATTGCCACTAATCTCATAATCCTTTGGCTTATTTTCACTCTTTAAAACTTTTCTTAAGATATAAATATTATCAGGTTGGGGATTTAGCTCAGTGGTAGAACACTTGCCTAGCAAGCACAAGGCCCTGGGTTCAGTTCTCAGCTCGGGGGGTGGGGTGGGGAAGATATAAATATTATCTCAAAATTTGTAAGATTAATATATACAGATATATTTAAATTTTCTGCATGATATTAATGGTCATATAAAGTACTAACTAATTCTAGAAATAGGCTTCATCTAGCTTCCTATATGAGATTTTGGGTTTGAGTATAAAGCAAGTAACTAGGAATTAAGTTTGTGTACCCCAGAAAAGCTTAATAGATTGTGGTCATCTAACATCTCCGAGATTTAAGATGTTAAATTTTTCTGCAGTGAACTGTGAACATTCCTAACAGCAGCCTTTGAAGTCTCCAAAAAGATGATGGGGCCCCACAACAACGATTCCTCCTGGATTGTGTTAATACCAATAAGCTGACAAACACCACCCAAAGATCAGCTTTGAATTATAAACTGCTCAGGACAATTTCAAGGCAGTTACCTGAGATGGCCCAGTCTCACAGAATACTCCAGCCAGGACTTCAGATAAGCCCTGAGGTTTCCCATAAAATGAGACTAAACAAAAAATAATACAGTTAGTTCTGTCAGGACTTCAGATAAGCACTGCACCTTCCCACTACACACAGCCTGGACAACCAATGTTACAGCTAGTTTTCCTAGGACATGACCATTATCTCAATTTTCTCAGGGTCCCCTAAAGATGAAATCACCCCAAACAACATTAAGTAATTTTAAAAATAAAATGCCAAGAGGTAGAGTGGGTGGGTTTTGGTCATACAATGGGTTATGAATGTTTGTCATCATTTAGGGGGTATTGGTTGCAAACTGTTACTGGTCATGGTAAGGAAAGAGAGGTTGGATTCAAGGATCTGTTTTAGAAAGAAAAAAAATGGGGATATGGAAAGGATAGGATAAAGACATAGATTACTGAATCTACTTAAACTAAAAAACAACTATTAATCTCAAATATTTTACATTGGCATGGATTTTTATACATTGATTAAAATTTAAGGTTATTTTTGTTATGCTGTATATATGTTTCTACTCTTAAGATACTGTACCTATACAGTTCATTTTAAAATATAATGTATATTTAAGAAATACAGGTTAGTTATCTATAACAATCAAACTTGTAGTTATGTTAGGCATGTTTTCAAGATTAAAGATATATATATATATATATTATATATATATATATTTTAGATAGATAGGTGGTCTTCAAACACTTCAGAGACCTAGAGATTATGGCATTTATGATGTTTTAATAATCTAAGGCTTTTCATGACAACGAGACCCATCTGCTCCTGGCAGCACCAATTTACTTTAAAAAAGGATGATGTGCATCAAAGAACCTCCATATGGAGTATGTTTTCAATGTGGCAAAGTTAGACACTGAGCAAGAAAGTAGGTTGTCCAAATAGGATGAGCAGAACTCAATAGAAGGCAACTGCCGAACTTTGCCAAGACAAGGTAGGCTAGTCCTTCAAAATTACTACTTTATAGAAAAGTCTGTCAGATATTCTAGGCTTGAAAGCTGGAGATGGATGCCCCAATGTTGCAGCAGAACCTTGGGTGACCATCCGGGCATCCAGCTACTTTTGTCATTTCTATAGTTTCTGAAGTTGTTTGCTCTGCTCTTCCTATTTACTCAGGTAATATTATATCCTTCTTGGGTCTCTGATGGAGTTGAAGATCAGATAGTTAAAGCTGTAGTTTTCTTTGTTAACAAATTCAGAAAAGAAACTCACAAAAGAAGTATAAGGTTTATAGGCTAAGAGACATAAAAGCTTAAATTGTTTAAGCTTTCAATGTTTTAAAACACTGAAAATATTTTGAAGTCTAAAAAGATAGTTTTGGGTTGGTGATACAAGTTAGGATAGAAAGTAAATTAGGTACGGAACATTGGACTCACCAAGATAGGATAGATAATAGAATAGTTTCTCTGAATTAGCCAAATACAAATGGACTGGACATTGTGAATGCAATACTTACTTGATAATTGTTCTTATTGTATACAGTTTTACTGTGTTAGAGTTAAAACCTTTCCTTTTTATTTAGACAAAAAGGAGGAAATGTTAGGGGATATTTAATCACACTATGAACACCGAGTTTGCATTTGCATTGATTAAATAAAATTAACCTTGGATCAGGAGGCTGAGCTAACAACTCGTGGATAGGAAGTAATCATAGAGCATCAGAAGGCATCCAGAAGAGATAGAGAGACACAGGAAGTAGCAGGGAAGGCTTTAGAGTGGCACAGCCTTTTCTGGTTTGGCAGAGTGGAAGCACAGGTAGTTTGAGATGCCAGTAAGGACAGAGGGTTAGCTAGTTGCTACTCAGCCTCGCTGAGCTCACAGGTTTTCACCCCAGCATTTAAATCTTGAGTCTTATTTACAAATAAAATGCTTGATTTAGTTAAAACTACCTTTAATGGCAAAGACAGGGCCTGTGCCTGTGGGAACAGAATTCCCCCCAGGTTGTGGCCTGAGCAGCTGGGCTGCTGTAGAGAAGCAGGCCAGTAACTGCAGAGTTGCAATTGCTGGCTGAAGTAACATTAGATTAAGGCACAGTCACTGTGCTGAAATTAAAACAACATTGGAGGTCAGCCTGATCTACAGAGGGAGTTCCAGGGCAGCCAAGGCTACACAGAGGAACCCTGTCTTGAAAAACAAAAAATAAACAAATAAGTAAGTAAAAACAAATAAATGAATGAAATCTGGGTTTTCTCCACTCCCTCTACGGTGTGTTAAACTCTATCCCCGCCCCATCTCCTCTCTTAGTAGCAAAGTGGTCTTCGCAAGTGTCCCCCATCAGCAGCATTTTCATCAACATGCTTCCCATCCCTTGCTACCAACATGGTCTCTTACTAATGATACCTCTACTGTGGTGACCCTAGCTCATCCTTGCTATATTTTTCTCCTCAATGAATTAAGCTGCTTAAGTACGTATCTATCAGCTTCAGAATTCCATGGCTCTTCCTTTCACATCCATGTATCTTTTCTACAGAGAAATTTATAATTTTCAATTTCCTTTTTCCTCACTCATTCACTAAAAAGCCAACACAACCTGTACTTGTGATCAGTCATAAAATCCTTGTGTTTCTACTCTTAAATAGGTCTGGTTTCTTTTTCTTTACTCACAGACATTGAAGGCAGAACTGGGGTTTGTGCCCTACCTTCTGAAGAGCTATTTCTGTGACAGTCAGTTTTATTTGCATACCAGGACTGAGATGACAGAATGGTTCTTCCCAAATTATAAGACTATGTGTGTGCAATAAATATCACTGGAAGCTGTGGAAGTCTTCTAATCCTTCGCATTGCCCCTTACATTTCTACTCAGAACTTGTTAGAGAAGGATAGACAATTGTTGTTTACTGCTTTCAATGAAAACAAATAGACCATTGATGTGTTAACTCTGAAAACTAACAGTGATTTGTAAATGACAAACTGGTTTGGAAGAATCTCGGAAACGTTTTGGGGATATTGGCACTATGTTGACAAACATTCCAGGCAAAACTCTGGTCAGCAGAACCACCTGATGTCAGGCACCTGTCCCACTAGCACATGCATAAAGGCAAACACCACATCACCTGGCCTTCTTCAGTTGCAGATCTTTAGGCAGCACTATTCTGAGGTGAAAGTCGCTTCCCTGTGGAAAAAAAAAGTGCAAATTTACTTCTTTCACTTAATGTCAAAAAGTTAATGTCACACAAAACATATTGTCATATATTTATAAAACATATCAAGTTTAGCTAAATTTTTATACTTGAAAAATATAAGCAAAAAAGTATATATATATATGTATATACATATATGTGTATGTGTGTGTATGTGCATATATATATAGGAAATTATGCAACATTTAGATAGGGCCAGGAATTTTTGTTTGTTTGTTTGTTTATCAAGACAGGGTTTCTCTGTGTAGTTTTGGAGCCTGTCCTGGAACTTGCTCTGTAGACCAGGCTGGCCTCGAACTCACAGAGATCCGCCTGCCTCTGCCTCCCTAGTGATCGGATTGAAGGCGTGCGCCACCACTGCTCAGCAGGACTGGATTTTTAAAGAAAATGACACAAGGAAAAGAAATACAATGAAATTGCTAGGAAACATTCACAAATTTATTTCTTAAAGTATAAATTCATCAAAAAGAATATTGCTTCAAGTTGCTATGGATGAGGAAGAAAAAAATGACAATATAAAATAAGAATATATAATATATTCAGGTTTTAAGTTTGCAATTTCTAAGTTTTAATAAAATGAAAACATAATGTCATATAACCTCAGTGTTTAGACATAACAGACAGTTATAGGGACTAGAGAAATGTCTCTGCAGGTAAGCAGCTTGCTGTGCAAGCATGAAGATCTAAGTTCAATCCCAGCACCCCCATAAAAAGCCTGAAACCCCAGTGCAATGTCCATGGAGGCAGGAGGATCTCGGGGCTTGCTGGCCTCCAGCCTAGCTCCATGTTTAATAAGAGACCATGTCTTAAAACAGCAGAGAATGGCAGAACAGGACAGCCAAAGTCCTCTGCAACCTACACATAAACACACCACAGCAGGTGTGTACATCAGCACACACACACACACACACACACACACACACACACACACACGTGTGCACCCTGAAACAATTTATATAGTTAACCTTCAATAAATAAAATAAGTAGTACATTAACTTTTTAAGTCTAAATTCTAAATATTCACTATTTATACAAAAATTTTCTCCAAAGTCTACAGAAAGGAAATTGTATTCTTTGAAAAATATATTGGTTTTACTTTCTTTCAAAAGCGGCTAGGTAAGCGGTTTAAACTCTGTAGCTTAAATAGGATGATACAAGCGAAATCTGAGCAAAAACAAGCAGAAGACAAACAGAAATGTAATCTTTTACTCCAACAATATAAAATGAAAAGAGTAATAAAATGCTTGAAAAACAATTACCATGTGGAATTTTAGCAGACTCCCTCAAAGCAGATTCAAAAACAGAGGAACACAATTAAATGTACCCCATAACCTTTACTTTCATGGTAATATTACAGTTCTGACTTTCATTACATTTAAATGTCCTTTAAAAAAATGAAACAAAATGTACTACTGACCTTTTCAAAAGGTCAAGTAACAATAATTCACTATTTCATTACAGCACTAAAAGGTATTATGTAGTAACTTTAGCCTAACTTCACAGACCCCCACACACAGGTCTAAGGACGGTATGAAATGCACAGTGCACAGCAAAGCAGTGAAAGCAATTCTACTTTACCTGGAAGAAAAAAATTCAAAGTCCCAGATTTGGGAGATCCAGACATTGTAAAAGGTCAAGTGGGCCAATACTTGACTTTTCCAAGAAAATATACAAAACTAGACTTTCCATAGTTAAAGCAACTAAATAGTATTATTCTTTCTCAAAAGGCAGATTTTTCAAGCTTCCAGACAACTAAAGTACAGTGTGTAAACCTGAATGTCCTGACACACCCTACCCAAAAACTACAGTGATTAATAACATAAGAAAAAAAAAAAGACAAAATTCCCATGTTTGCAACCAGAAGTCAGAGAACACAATAACTTTGTAATTACTTGTAGGAGGGAGGAGAATCACTTTTGAGTAGAGATCCTTCTGGGGTTCCAACAGCAATGAGCATTTGGAGAATTATCAAATAAAAAAAAAACACAGAAGAAAGTATGAGGGGGTTGGTGTTAAGTGCAGAAGTAATTACCAAGAATTCTGGGTGAACAGAGCAGTGACAATAAATAAGAGACTTAATACGAACCAAATACTCCAGGAGAGATGGCAAGGGCAGCCGTGCGCTGCTCTCTCAGCACTCAGAAAGGTGACAGAGGAGGACCATGAGTTTGAGGCTTGCCTGAGCCACATAGTGAGGTACTATTTTAACAAAGGAAAAAAGAAAGAGTCAAGGAGATGTCTGAAAACATTTCAGAGCAGGAAAAAGATTGGGTAGAAACACCCTTTGGAAACTGCACATCAGAAAGAAAAAATAACAGTGAGAAACTTACATTTTTAGGAAAAGACTAAGAGCCCACCACTTATCAGCACTCCCCCAAAAAATAATTCATCAAGTAAACTGCACTTTCCTTCACCAACAGAAGAGGGCGTTCTTGAATCAGAAATTTCACAAACTATTGCAAACACCAAAGCACTCACAAACTCAAGGATCTGTGTCCCCAGTCCAAAGGTGTTGTGACACACAGACAGTGAGAAGCAAAGAGTCTCAGGTGATTCGGACCCCAGGAGAACAGAACCCAGGAACACACTAATTAGAAGAAAGACTAGAGTGTCAGGAAATGAACATTTCAAGACCAAGATATCTAAAAGCCAAGACCAGAAACTGAAAGAAGCGATGGACTCGTTGACTAAACTCAGATAGGAAATTAAACAAATCACAACGATGTTCAGATGAGAGAATAAGTGCCAAAGGAAGAACAGAGTAAAACAAAATTTCTTAACAGTGGAGTAGAAGCAAGAAAAATGCCATATGACCATGAAAAAATAAAGGATGGAGCAGAAAGCACCAGAGAAAGTCCAATAGACACGGCACAGGAGACACTGAGAGGATATTTACAATCACAGCCTAACTCCACTTTCTGAAAGTCACCACACTAAAATGGGCACAGATACATGAGAAAAAAGTGAGTCATAATAATACAGTCTGAAAAAAATACCAGAATTTAGAAGTAAGGAGAAGGGGCCAGACAGATGACTCAGTGGGTAAGGGAATATGCCATCAAGCCCGAGTGAGTCCCTTCCCTGTGACTCATGCTGAAAGAGTGAGCCATCTCCCTCTTATCCGCTGACCTTCAGATTATACACTGTAGCATGCATGTACCTGCATACATGCACATACACACACATGCACACACATGCACATACATGTATATGCACACACACACGCATGTACCTGCACACATGCACATAGACACATATGCACACACACATTCATGTACACACACAAATGCACATACACACATACACACAAATAATGTAATTTTGAAGGAAAAAAACCTAAAAATGAGGTTTTAAGGAAAGTACTGAAAGCTAGGGGACACAGAGCATGCAAAGCAGTCTTGTTTTGGAAGGAGGAAGCTGAGGGCTGAATGCATGGATTCACACACACTAGCACAGGTTCTACCACAGAACTAACTCCCCAGTCTAGTCCACAAAGGAATCTTCCAGCTCGTTCGATCCTGGTATAATCCAACCAGCCAAAGTAGAAATCCTTGTAATATAAGAGCCATTACATACAGTACCCAGAAAAGTATTGCTTCACTGGTACAGCCAAATTAATCTATGCTTATGTTTAACAAAAATAAAAGGAAACCTTAAGACAGTTGGACTCTCCTCAAGTAATAACTACCGCTTACAACAACAAAAAAAAAATTCATGGTGGGCACACTAACAAAGCACATTAGACAGTCAAAGAAGAAAAATAAGGGCCATAATGGGGAGAAAAACCAAGAGACACAAATCTGAAAACAGCATGGATTCTAGAATTGAGGGCGAACTAGCCGCTATCTTATGGTAGTACTCACACACATTATGAGATCAAGAACTGAGACCTCTGGCCAATAGCTGTGTGAATAATCTTGCAAGCAGCTTCTCTGCCACTATTTAACTTTGAGACAAAGTCTGGCTTATCTTTATTGGAAGTTCATAGGAGATCCTCCCTGCTCAGGACTCACCCACCAAGGTGCTTCCAAATCCCTGATCTGCTGAAATGGATAATTAGTCTGTCATTTTGTTTGGAAACATGAAGCAGCAAAAGCTAACCAGAGGTCAGCAGCGCAGCCCTGAGGGACCGACTGAAAGGGTGACAGGCACTGGAGTCTGAGGATTGAAGGTGGAGTCCAGAGAACCCAGAGAGAAGCTGCCTACAATCTCAGTTCTCCCCAGGCAAACACAAAGGGCCTCAGGGACACGATGGCTAATGACGCTACCTGGAATTGGCAAGTCCATGTTCAGCAGAGACCCTACCGTAATAAGCAATGTGAAGAGCTATTGAAGCAAACATCCAGTGTAAACCTCTGACCTCCTACACACAGGCAGAGAGAGAGAGAGAGAAGAGAAAAAAGAAAAGGAAATACCATAAATAATTTAAGCCCATAAATTCAGAAACCTGGATGAAATTAATTCCTTGACTAATGCAAACTACCAAAGCTCACTCAAAGAGCCTAATAATAGAGAAAACACCTTTCATCTAGTCACAAATAATTCATTCACATGTAAACTGATTGCTAAGGCACGAAAAAAATGTATCCATCCCTAAGTTCCACAAGTGAATATTTTATACATAATGCTAATTGTGGTACAGCAAAACTAAAAGTTGTAACAATAACTGAAAGTAGAAAATTTAGAAATGTTTCTACTTAACTAAACCTGAATGAAGAACTACAAGTAGAAATTACATAAGCTCCAGAAAGTAGTGATAAAACACTGTATGTAAGCATCTAGGTAATACTTTGAAAACAGCAAGATGAGGAAAATGCAATGTGAAATGCAACACCTTAGAAACCTATAAACAGAAAATGTGCTGTCCTGGCTCCTTTGGGACAGTGCAAACAAAATAAAGGAAGTGACAGTCACAATCCCACAGTCAGTCAAAAAGAACTAAGATCAGACAGCTATTCCTTATAGCAGAAGGCACGGGTGGTGGAGAGGTGGCAGGAGAGTGCTGGGAAATAATCATTCGGCCTCAACCACTATTACTAACCGACTGGAGCCTGGAGTCAAGGACTGGAACACTGTGGTATGTGTGAATGTGTAATGGCCCAAAGAACTCACCAAGAAGTACCTGTTAATTCCAAAAGAAAATCTGGCAGAGGTCACTCTAATCTGGAGATTGATGTTATTAACATCAGCACTGGGAGCAGGTGACACTATGCCTCAAGGGGAACACAGCACTCTTTCTGAGGTGCCCTTGCCCAAATGCATTACCAGAAGTTAATAGTGAGAAAATATCAAACCTAATAAACTGAAGGCTTAAAAATAAAAATTCAAGTTAATAAAAACAGACTAAAAACTTCTCCAAAATAAGAGATAAGATCATTAAATACACCCGTGAAAATTACACCAGAGAGCAGTTTTAGTAACTGTACTGGTTAGGTTTGAGTGGACCTTTGTTTTTTATGAAATAAATGCTAAATTATTTAGAGAAGAAGAAGCAAGAACTATGTCTATGATTTAATCTCAAAAGGTAAGGAAAATATGTGTATAGGATCAACCACAATCACACTCTGGATAGAACTAGTTGTGCTGGACAGTTTTTAGACAGTATTCAAGACTTAAAGAAACACAAAAATTAGGAATCACCTCCAGCAAAGGCTAATTTGCTTCCAGGCGAGTCTGATGATTGTAATTGTTTCTTACAGTGCTACTGCAGATACACACAAGTGATGTAAAACACTTGCTCTGTCTGTCCTATCCAGACCCTGCCTGGTATGTGAACGGTTCAACCTCCAACACCTCACACATAACAAAACTTGAACTTTTCTGAATGTCTCTGTGAAAGTGAAAAAACATTTTAACTGGATATTTCAACAATTAAGCAAGAAGAGGTGGATAAAATACATTTTCCTTCTACGATAATAAAATACAACCTCTCTTTTTTGAGATGTTCACATGGTTTTGAAAACACATAATGAAGCCCAAGCTTCCCGTGTGTTCCCTCATCACACAACGTTTTAACTCCCAGGAATGCTTAGGGACGAGGAAAAGTCTCACTCCGAAGCAGACCTGATAATGTGCTCAGTATGTAGAGACTGCATTAAGGAGACCGCAACACACACGGTAATCAATGACTCCTGTCACTGATGGAAACTTAAACGCAGTTGAGTTTAATATTTAGAGGAAAAGTCCAAACTCGAAATTCTAAACTAACGTAATTTGTTATACCATGGAGAGGCGGGAAATGAGATTTTTTTTTTTAAACAGCCAGAGCTTCGGGGAGTATCTAATGCTATCACCGCCAAGGTACTTAGCCTCTCTAAATACCCCAGGATTTGATTTCAACTATAAAATGGTGGGGTTTGGATTGTTTTTAATTTCTACTTAATATTGAACCCAGAGTGCTCTGTAAATTTCAAAATCGTGTGAGTGCAGTAACAGAACCGGGGAGGGGCTCAGCCAGGAAACTGACCCTCCCGCTGTTAGGATCTACAAAGCTGCACCCCACGGTCAACCTCGGGCCAGCCACCTGCAAGCCGCCCCGCCCTCCCGCAGGCGCCGGCCCCGCCCTCCCGCAGGCGCCGGCCCCGCCCACAGCGGCCGCGCAAGCGCAGTGCCTCGGCGCGAGTCTTGGCCAGGCTCGGCCGGAGTCCGCCACGGAGGTCGGGTAAGGCTGCGCCGCGAGTGACAGGCTCTGGCGCGAGAAAATGACCCCGCAGGGTACCTGAGCCGAAATGAATCCCTCATACACGGTTTTCTCCCGGTTCTGAGGAAGCAGCAGCGGGAAGTGGCGCAACAGGTTAGCTTCAGTCTCTGCCATGGCGCGCAGGAATGGCCGCCGCACATGCGCAGTCTGCGGCGGGAGGGGGCGGGAACCGGCATTGGCGGGAAGAGTCCAGTTCAGCTGGGTCAGCTAGTCCAAAGACGGAGGGGATGGAAGCTCACTCTCAAGGCCACGGGTCTGACTGATGCGAATTATTCTGGCCTTGACTGTAAGAAAAACAAAAACACGACAAAACCCTCTTGTTGATTTGATTGAAGACTGCTGCAACTCCAGGGCAGACTCTCCTCCCCCCAGACAGCTTCTACAGTGCTCACATACCCTGAACCTGAATCTCTCCTGTTCTTGTGTTAGCTCTGGAATCGGTCTCCAGCATACTGCCGATATACCCCTCAACCAACTGCATGTGTAAATAAATTGTAGTACATTCAGTACATCATTGTGTGCTGGGTGTAGTGCCATACGGTGTTTAATCAGATACATGTATTTGAAGGACCTGCATGTCAGTTGAGGGAGATTCAATTTAACCCTGAATCAGTTCTGATGCCGTGCACTCTCAAATGCAGCAAAAACATAAGAGACTGAAGATGGACTTGGTGAACTTTTTCTCTGACAAACTTTCGTATACATTTTGCTAACTTAGGAATTTTTTTTTACTCATTCCCTTTTACTAAGTGTTGTTTTAAGAAACTTGCTAATATTTACCATACTATAATTTGGTATTACAATGAGTCACTGTTGACCCTTATTATTTTTAAGATATCACTGTAATATGCCAAAGATTGTGCAAAGATGAATAAGATATTCCTCTCTTGTAACCTTTTTGCCCTCACTGTAGATTGGATTTTTAAAGATTTATAGTTTAATAGAATTTGTCACAGTATTCTGGATGCTTAGAGAAAACAAGAATGCTACAACTGTGGTTAAATTAGGTTACACAAAAATGGTGGTTCTCAACTTTCCTGATATTGTGACCCTTTAATATAGTTCCTCATGCTGTGGTGACCCCCAACCACATAATTATCTTCGTTGCCACTTCATAACTGTAGTTTTGCTACTGTCATGAATCGAAGTGTAAGTATTTCTGGAGATAGAGGTTTGCCAAAGGGGTCACGACCCACTGGTTGAGAACCACTGTGCTAAGACGTCCTCAAAATGTAACTCAGATTGCAGTAGTGTCAGCACTAAAAAACTTGTACAACTTATGTGTTACAGCTCTGAGGGGAAAGGTTTCCCTAATATAGGTGTTACAGCTGTGAGGAGAAAGGTATCCTGTCAGTCAAGCATCAAGGAATACCTCAAACTCATACCACACAACAAACCTCACACAAGAGATTTATTGGGAAAGACAGAAGAGGGTGGCTGCCTCTGCTTGAGTGAGAGGCAGCAGGGAACTGAGTAGGAGACAGGTTTCTTTGCAGATGGAGTTTTCCAAGATGAAGATTTCCACCATGGGAATTGTTGGGATTTCAAGTTCTGACCTTGGGGCAAGCCCAGGGATTGGTGGGTTTTCAAAACTCAGAAGTGGTCTTCTGTACCCTGTGACTTAAACAGAAGTTTACCCTTTGATGGATTCAGAACATACCACCTTAGAATTTGAATAACCAACAAAATCTAGATCAATCTAATTGTCTCTGGCCCCAGGTCCTGAGACACTCACTCCAGAGGGCTGTCTCTGTACCTAGAATAAAGAAATATCCCTGTCTCTAGAGATGCAGGGACATGGAAAAGAAGCTACATGTGAATTTCTAAAGTCCCAGTTTATAACCATTATATTATACCCCTTTATTATAGTCATGTTGTATCATAAAAAATTTAGAGGTTTCCATTGTTGCTTTGAGTCTCAATTTGTTAGGTTTTTATGCCATGTAAATGGTATTAAATGAATGTTTATGCTCTTTTCTTGTTAATTTGTCTGTCATATACATGCTATTTTTTTCTGGTTTTTCATCATCTATAATTTTAACCCAGCATTAATTTCTCACATCTTCCAAAAGTGTCTGTAATAGAATTTTTGTTTTAGTTCATGCTAAATAGAAGTGAAATGCAAAAGAAATCAAGTTTACTCATGAGGAACTTGTACAACCATTTAATTTATTGAAAAGAGATACTACTGTAGTCCTTGATTTAGCAGCTACTATTATTTTTTTTTCCTTTTTCTTTATTAAGAAATTTTCTACTCACTCTACATACCACCCACAGATTCCCCCCTTCTCCCTCCTCCCACCCTCCAGCTCTCCCTCCCTAGCCACCCCACATCCCCACATCCCCCAAATCAAGGTCTCCCATGGGGAGTCAACAGAGCCAGGCACACTGAGCCTAGGCAGGTCCAAGCCCCTCCCCACTGCACCAAGGCTAGTAGCTACTATTCTTTGGATTAGAGATAGTCTGGTTTTATTTGTTGTTTTGCTGTGTACTGGAAGTTTTCTTCATTATTTTCACTCAAGAGTTGTGCTGTAGTTTGTTTGTAGTAATATGTACATTGACCTAGGGTCTGTCTCCTTACCATGAAGAAATGGGAACATTTGGGTGCTGTTCAACATGAGTGACTATTTTTAGAGTGAATATACTTAAGAGCCACTGAGCTTAAACAAGTTGCAAAGAGACCCATATTCTTGTGCATTAGGTGATGCTTTCTCATATTCACAAATGTAATCCTCCACTATTGAAATCCCTTTTCTCAGGGAGCTCAATAAAGACCAGCAAATCTGAGATGTGTGTAGGTAGCAATCTCATGGACTTGGCACTTGTAAATACCCAGTGCCATACTGATGAGATTCCCAGTGAGACAGACCAAACTCTGAAGAAACTTCTGACTTGAACAGTCTTGAGTATTGAAAGGTCTCGAATGGCTCGTCAGACTGTCATACACATCATCACAGTAGGGTATGGAAATGATATTGCCTGCCATGTAAATGATGAAGATAAATTGGGTCGAGGGTAGTCAAGGCAATTTCTTAGCAGCATTTTTCTATCAGGATCCAGTCTGTCTCTCAAACACTGGTATCAGGTATTTATTTGTCAAAGTAACTGAGTGGATAGAATGAGTTTCCTTATCCATTGCCCCATTACTGCTCCTGATGCCTCCTCCTGCTCAGTTCAACATCCCACTTGAACTGCCAGCCTCAGTTGGTAACTGGTTCCCCTCTTCCCACAGGGCCATCATGACAGCAACCACTTGCTAAAGCTGCAGTGGACGTCCAGCTTCTCACATACCCCACAGCAGTGTCTGCAGTATTCTGACTAATTTGTTTGTTATATGAATCTCAGGCATAAAGATGGGAAGTAAAGATACTTCTATGTTTTTCACATACCCCTAACTCAAACCTAAA
>CABHPP010120926.1:0-20157 GCA_902168425.1 Peromyscus attwateri | reverse complement strand
TGAAGAGATTCTGCCTCAGCAGAGATCAAGAGAAAGGATGCATGAGCCTTAGGAGCTGGCCATGGCAAGAGAATTGTAAGGTGCAGGAGTTCCACAGGCAGAGAGGTCCCCGGAGGAGGAAGGGGAGGGGGAGGACCCAGGTTCTCCCTGGGGCTCAGCTGCTTTCTCTTTCCCTGCAAAGGGCATTAAGCAAGGTGGCTTTTATGTCCAAATTGTTAGCAAAAGTGGTTTAAGTCTGAAGTGAAGTCATTTCCTGTCACATCTCCATCATTGTGAAGTTGCTTCTGGCAGCTGGCCTCCAGATGGCCACGTGTTTGTATTCAGCACAAGGAGACATCTGACACTGGCCAATCAGAAACTAGTCATTTTTTTCTGAAAGCAAACAGAGGATGGGAACTTCAACCCTGTTTGATGAATCAATCTGAAACCCAAGTCAAACTGTTCTCGATACTTGATTCAGGAGCTCAGCTGTGTTGAGGTGTAAAGTTTACACAGAATCAAAGTGCTCACCTATAGTGTGCATTTAAAAAAATCTAATTAAAAAATTAATGTGTGTGTGTGTGTGTGTGTGTGTGTGTGTGTGTGTGTGTGTGTGTTTGTGCTCATGTGTATGGTACTGACAGAGGGCAAAAGAGGGTGTCAGTTCCCCTGGAGCTGGAGTTACAGGTTGTGGTGAGCCGCTTGATATTGGTGCTGGGAACCTAAATCAGGCCCTCTGGAAGTATGTGCTCTTAACCACTGAGCCAGCTATCCAGTCCCTATGTGTGAGTCATGATAAGTCTTGACACACTTAGACACCTAGGTCCCCACAGACACATGGAAGGTACTGAACCTTCCCTTCTAGCAGGCAGAGTCCTTGGCGCCATCCACACAAGCTTCTGACTGAGGCAGGTGCCGGAGGTGAAAAGTAGAAGCCTTGTAGCTTTAAGTGGAGTGATCAGAGTTGGCATTTCATGCCTGGCTATTTCTCTTTCCTGAATGCATTTGAGATGCAACCAGGCTGCTTCATGCAGGACCGTAGGATTTCTCCTGGCTTCTTCTAGAAATGATTTTAGCTTTTGTATGTAGGCCTATGATTGATTTGAGTTTACTTTGTATGAGGTGTGAGGTAGGGTTGAGGGTTTTCTGCTTGCATCTTACCTACGACCAATTGCATCAGTGCCTCTAGGAAGGACTGTCTTTTGTGCATCTTTCTGAAAGTCAACACTGCATTTGTTGTAAGTCTGTCTCTGGCTCCCCCATTCTTCTCTGTATTTATGTCTGCCTTTCCCCCAATACCACAGTTTCCTCATGGCTGAAGCTTTATACTAACCATTGCTATCAGGAAGTCTGAACTTTACTACATTTTTCAAAGGCCTTTCTCACATTATTTTGGCTGCTTTTGGTCCTTTCAATTCCTATATAAACTTTAGAGTATGGCTGTCCATTTCTAACAGAAAAGCACGCAGTGAATCTGACTGGAATGGCATTAAATCTGCATGTCACACCAGGGAGAATCAGTTGACTAGGCATGCTTAGTGTTCTGGTCCATGAAGATGGTATATCTCCCCAGTTCAGTCTTGCAGTTTCTCTCAGCAGTTTCCAAAGTATAAATTATGCATAATATTTAAAAGAGATTACAAAAAATTGCTAGAGGTAAGAGTGACTTTATGAAGGCCACAGGATAGATCAATCTATAATTGTACTTCTTTATTTAAGATTTATTTATTTTTAAAAATTATGTGCATACATATATATCCATATGGGGGGTTTATGCATATGAGTGCAGTTGCTTATAGAATCCAGAAGGAGGTGTTGGATCCTCTGGCACTGGAGTTCCAGGTGCTTGTGAGCTACCTGACAATGGTGCTGGGAACTAAACTTGTGTCCTCTGCAAGAGTAGTACATGCTCTTAATTGCTGATCTATCTTTCCAACTCCTTATTTATTTTTTTAAAAAACGAACATATTACACTTCAGATAATCAGTTAATTGTGTGTGCATGCACATGTGAGCACATCAGCACCATAGAGCGCACACAGAGGTCATAGGAGTCAGTCTTCTCTTTACACCATGTTGGTACCTGGGGACGGAGCTCATGTCATCAAGCTTAACAGCAAGTGCCTTTACATGTTGAGCCATCTTGCCAGCCCTATAATTGTATTACTACTACCAAATATTAATGAACAATTGAACACTGAAATGGAACATAGTCTATAATAACACCCACTTCTGAAAAAAGCATGATTGCAGTTGTGATGTCTAATCATGGTCTAGTCATCAACTTCACACACCTGGGAAGAAGAACGGCCTCCGTCAGATTGGCCTGTGAGCTTGTCTGTGGGGCATTGTCTTGATTGCTAATTGATGGATGAGGGTCCAGCCTGATGGTACTAACTGTAGGCAGATGGATCTGGACTGTATAAGAAAGCTATCTTAGTAAGCCAGAAGGAGCAAGCCAGTAGGTCGTGCTTCTCCTCCATGGTCTGTGTTTCAGGGCCTGCCTTGGCTTCCCTGGACGATGGACCTTAACCTGTGAGCTAAAACCAGCTCTTTCCTTCCCAAAGTTGTTTTAGGTTAGTTGTGTTTTATCATAGTAACAGAGAAGCAAAATAGGATAGCAGTCGTGTTGCTTGTGAATAAAAAGTTTTCTTTCGTCTATAGGCCTTTTATGAATTCTTGCTTTTCACACTTCCAGAATTTCCAGTACAATGTTGGACAAAAACATTGAGAGGCAGTCTTTTCCCCCATTCCTGTCTCAAAGTCAGTCCTTCCATGCAGAGTGTGATGTTGGCTTGGATTTCTGTAGCTGCCTCTGTCAGGATGAGGGAATTCTATTTCTAATTTGCTGAGAGACTTTATCGTGAGTGGATGTTGATTTTTGCCAAATGAGTTTTCTATCTCTGTGGAGGGCCTGTGTTTTTCTCCTTTATGGGGAATGGCATTGTTTGATTTGAAAATGCTAAACCAACTTTATATTCCTGGCTTAAACCCAAGTTGTCATGATTCATCATCCATTTTGCATAAGTCTACATTTCGTTTGCTCATTTTTTTTTGCTAGGGATTTTTAAGCATGTATACATAAGCATATTGAACTATCATCCTTACAATATATTTTTTTGTAACGTCTTTGTCTGGTTTTGCTAATAGGGAAATTCTGGTTCTACTAAGTGTGTTTCATTTGATTCTGTTTTCTAGAAGTGTCTGCGCTGTTTCCTAAGCGTTAAGTGGAGTTCACCTGTGAGACCATTGGTCTTGGAGTTTCCTAACAGGAATCCCTATAGCTACATATTACAGTTTGATTTAGAATTCTCCAGGGCATCCCGGAGCTAACCTAGCTCCATTTTAAAGACTAGCTTCTCTGCACTTTCTACTGAGTCTGCAGTGAACTTGCTTCTCTCATCTGCCTGGAGAAGACTGTCAGTTTGAGTCCAGTGTGAACTCTGGGTACTGTTTCCCTGCCAGCATGCTCCTGCATGGTTTTCTTGGGGGCGCTTATCCTGCCTAACCGGGACTCAATCCAGCTTGCCCTGTGTGCTATTTAGTAGACAGCCAGTCTGCTGAGGGCTGGTTTATAGAGGTGTTCTTCTGTAGAGCTTCCTCCCAGATGAACTCTGGCCCCAAGTTCAGCTGCTTTGACTTCCATGAACACTGATATCCTTACCCAGAGAGAAGCTAACCTCTGGATGTTTCTCAGCAGCCAAATGACCTCAAGACAGTCTCCCACCACACAACAGGCAGCTGGAGGGTTTGCCTCATCTGCTGTCCCCTCAGTTGGGGATCACAGCACTGCACTGTTCCGGCTTCTTCCCTTGTTTGATATATTTTGCCTGTTTTTCTAGTTGTTTCCTGTAGCAATTTGTCCTTCATGTCCAGGGACAGAAGTTTGAAGCTCTGCAGTTCTGTTGGAAGATGGCAGCTGCTGAGGCTGTGACTGTTCTGCTCCTTGAAGGGATGTGGAGCCCCAGGGTTGGAAGGGAAACTTTGGGGGACCATGCTGCTGATGGTGGTAGATGCTTGTTCATGTCAGGGTAAAGTTATAATGTAACCCAACCAGTGGGGGACTAACCTAACCAATGGGGGACTAACCTAACCAGTGGAGGGCTAACCCAACCAATGGGGGAATAGCCCAACCAGTGGGGGAATAACCCAACCAGTGGGAGACTAACACAACCAGTGGAGGAATAACCCAACCAATGGAAGACTAACCCAACCAGTGGGGGACTAGCCCAACCAATGAGAGAATAACCCAACCAATGGGAGATTAACCCAACCTGTGGGGGAATAGCCCAACCAATAGGAGAATAACCCAACCAATGGGGGAATTACCCAACCAATGAGAGAATAACCCAACCAATGGGAGAATAACCCAACCTATGGGAGAATAACCCAACCAATGGGTGAAGCTAAGCTTTGGATACAGACAGAATACAAGATCTAACCACACTAGTTTTCAAGTGCTTTTCTGGTTTGGATGCCTCTAGAAAATCTTGGGGGTTTGGGAACATATGTGTCAGGGGTACCCCTGAGCAGCTGAAATAAAAAGGTTAAGGTAGGCATGTGCCATATGCACTCAGGCCATTCCGATGTATGCCTGTTTTAGGAGCATCAATTTAGGAATGTTTCTTATCTGGTCGGTGTGATGGTCAGTGTTAGTTGTCAATTTGGTAGGCTCTAGAATCAACTAGGATACAAGCCTCCAGGCACACCTGTGAGGGAGTTAGCCTCTGGATGTACCTGGAGGACTGCGTTTGCTTAGTTTAATTGAATTGGGAAGACCCACCCTAGAAGGGGGCAGCACCATTCTCCAGGTTGTGTAAAACGATCTGGATAAAAATCAGAAAGTGAGCTGAGCACAAGTAGGCGCTCTCTTTTTGCTGACAGCTGCTTCAACCTCCTGCTGCCTCGACATCCCCACCACGGTGTACTATATCGAACCATGAGCCACGGTAAACCCTTCCTCTGGTAAGTTGCTTCTGCCAGGGTCTTTTACCACAGCAAGGGGAAGAGTAGGACAGAACATTTGAAAATGTGAAAATAAAGTCACAAGAACAATACCAACAAGCGGAGGCATGTTCGTGCTTCCCATGTCGTACTGGGCTTTAATGCAGAGAGCTACCATCATTAGCTCTGACCGTACATGAGATGGCCTACGATGAAAATGTGAGTTATGTCTTTCTAGTGCAGGGGCTGTCTACTCTTGTTTTTTGCCTTTTGAAAACTTTGTTTTATATTGAATTATCTATGTATAGATGTATATATTTAGTGTGTGTGTGTGTGTGTGTGTGTGTCCATGTCTGTGGCACAGCATGCCTGTGGAGATCAAAGGACAACTTGTGGGAGTCTATTCTCTCCTATCATGCGGGTCCTGGGAGCAGAAATCTGGTTGTCAGGCTTGGTGGCAGGCACCTTTCCCTGCTAAGTCACTCAGTGGTCCTATTTTTGTCATCTAGATGGTCACCCTGGAGGCATGCAGTGGGAGGAGTCATGTGAAGTCCGGGGCGGATTCTTTATGCCCTACAATCCTGAGATGTGTGAGGTGGCCGGGACACATGGAGAAGGCTGATGCCATGGTTACTTGCCCCTCTTCTGCATGGTGCTCGGCTGGTGGACACTGGGGAGAACTGAAAAAAAGAATATAAAGAGCAAAAAGAAGGAAACAAGGATAGGAAGGAAAGTGCAGGATAAGAGAGGGGGTGGTCACTGTCTTTCCTACCAGAAGCTTTGGTCCATGGGGAGGTGGGCTGCTGGAGCCGAGTCCAGAGGAGAGAGAGTGGGGTACAGGGGTGAGGCGGCGGTGCTCTCTGCCTGTCAGAAGCTGTGCTGGGCCCTTGTTTTGCTCTTGCTCCAGAAGAGGAGAAACCAGCTTCTCTTGTGGGTCAAAGGGCCTCAGTTCTCCAGGCTCAGGGGCTATGTCTCCGGGCTGAGCGGCTGGCTGGTACATGAACATGGCTGAGGCCACACTCACTGTGAGGGTGCACAGGGCTTTGGCCACAGTGGGTGTGGCCTCAGTGGTGTCCGTGCACCTTTCTTTTGCCAACCCTCCCCTTATCTTTGCATTCTGTTTTTTGCCTCACCCTTCTCCACTTTCTTATGGTTCATTTTCTGGAAATGTGAGTTCTTTGTTCCCATTATTCTCACAGTCAGGGTTTTGCTGTGTATGAACGCATGTGTATGTGTGTGTGTGTTGTGCATTTGTGTATATTTGTATTTGTATGTTAATATGTGTGTATGTGTGTGCATGTATATGTGAGAGAGGGTCTGTGTGTGCATGTATGTGCCTGTGTGTATTTGTGCATGAGTATGTGTTAGTTACATGTCTCCTTGTCTTTCGTATAAATCAGTAATGGGGTCCCCTTTTGGCTGGTGACAGAAGGTATGCATTCCCATCATGAGCGTGGCTACCTGTGGTCTCTTTGGATGGTGCCCCACTCATGGCCATCGCTGCCCAGGGGTATCCCAGTCATATTAGGACTGGCAAATGGGGGTCATCTCTTCATCACACTTTTCTTCTCAGAAGCACAGATTAGAAACTTCTCGTTGGCTTTTCAGTTATTCCAGAGAAGAGCGCCACATGGAAAAGACGGGGAGAGTTATCGCTTCTCCTCATCCCACAGCTTTGAAGGTGATGACTTGCTGTACATGGCCTCCACAGGTGATGAGTAGTGGGGTTTAAATGTGGTCACGCAAGCTCACATATTAGAATGGTTTGCTGTACCCAGGCTGTTGTGTTTGGCCAATGGGAACATCTTTGATTTGGGTTCTATGGCTTTTGATCAGCCCTGCAGTCTCCGGAAGCTTCCTCAATTTCTATGAAAACACTCCAGCCGCATCTCCTGCCCGGATACCATCAAAGAAGCATTGCTTAGTGCCAGTGGGAGTGGGGTGGTAGGGTGCTTATGGCTGCTGCCTTGGTCATTGTGTGCAGACTTTTCAGGGATGTGGCTAAGCACTCAGATGGCTTAGAGATTAAGACATTGAAAGTTCACACTACTTGTCTGAGTTAAAAGGACTGTAGAATTCAGACTTTATTCAGCTTCCTGTCTCCCTTTTCCCTTCGGGTTGAAATTCCGTTTCCCGATCATACAGGGTAGGTGCTGGCTTGCTGCGGGGACAGGGCACAGGCATGTCCACCACGTTGTCCCCCTCCATATGCCCTGACCTGATCCCTGAATCAGTTGCTGTTTCTCACTTCTTTTAACCTGACACTGTTCCCCACTAGGGATGTACAGTTATTTTACTGTGACTGTTCCCCACTAGGGATATGCAGTCAGTTGTTCCCCACTAGGGACATACAGTTATCTTCCTGACACTGTTCCCCACTAGGGATGTACAGTTATTTTACTGTGGCTGTTCCCCACTAGGGACACACAGTTATCTTTCTGACGCTGTTCCCCACTAGGGATGTACAGTTATTTTACTGTGGCTGTTCCCCACTAGGGACACACAGTTATCTCACCATGATTGTTCCCCACTGGGGACATACGGTTATCTCACTATGACTGTCCCGAACTGGGGACACACAGTTATCTTATTGTGACTGTCCCCACTAGGGAAATGGAGTCAATTGTTCCCCACTGGGGATGTACAGTTTTCTTACTGTGATTTACAATTACCTGGAAGAATTCCTAAGAGATTTAGTCATTAAATTAAAACACAGTTATATTCCTTTGAATTTTAAGAATAAATTTTTAATTTTGGTTTATAGGTGCATGAAATATTTACCTGTTTCCACAGCCAAATCTAACCAACCAGGTCTATTCATAAAATCCATGCTCACTTCTCCCAAAAGGGAGGCATTATAATTATCTCTTGATTTAGTTTTCCATTGTTTTGTGTTTAGACATTCAAACTTATATTTGTATGCTCTTAAAAAATCTCTCCCTTTGTCTCTCCCTCCCCTTTTCATTCCTCCCTTTCTCCCTCCCGTGTTTTCTACCCCTTTCATTTCTGTGTCCTGAGGAGCCAAGCTAGTGCCTGTGCATAATAAACACGTGATCCACCACCAAGCGCACCCCAGCCTCTTTCCCTCCCCTGACGGGACATGTTTTGTCCTTTTTCTTTTTCTTTTCGTAATGTCTTGGAAAACACTCCATAGAAATATATGGAGACATTACCTTTTTTTTCTAGCTGTGCTCCATTCTGTGCTTGTATTATTGTTGAATCAACCACCCCCATTACGAATGTTTTGGCTAAATACAGACACTTCCCATTAACTAGCCTAGTGCGTGTGTCTAATACATGTTACGGCATCTTCTTTCCCTCCTCCTCCCTTCCTCTTATTTAAAAAAAAGATATTTTTATTTATTTATTTTTCTTTTTTTGTTAGTTTTATTTTTGAGGTTATAATATAATTACATATTTTCCTCCTTCCCTTTCCTCCCCCCCCCCCCCAAGCCCTCCCATATAACCCTCCCACTCTCCTTCAAATTCATGGCCTCTTACTTGATTAATTGTTATTGCATGTATATGTCTATATACATATATATTCTTGAACCTAACCTGTTCGGTCCTTATAATGTTACATGTATGTGTGTTTCCAGGGATGACTGGCACTGCGCAACCAATTGGTGTGCTCTTCCCTGGGGAAGACCACCTCTCCCATGTCCAGCTTGTTTATTGTTTGTTGCTCTATTTCTGTTGTTTATAGTTCCTTGTGTAGGGTTGGTCGAGGCCTCGTGGGCTTTTCCCCTGTCCACTTTGGCGTGTCCATTGGTGTCGTCCTTGTTCAGCTCACATTTGGGCGGTCATGCTGGTGAGACTTTATGGGTGTGGCTTCTGACATCACTAGGAGCCATAATCTCACAGCAAACTCCCTGACCCTCTGGCTTTTAGAATCTTCCTGCCTAATTTTTTTGCAATGTTTCCCGAGCCTTAGGTGAGGGAGTGTTTTGTAGATGCATCCACTGGGGCCGGGCTCCACAACTCTGCATTTTGATTGGTTGCCGTTTCATTTCTGTGTTAGTCTCCATATGTTGCAAAGAAAAGTTTCCTGGATGAGGGGAGAAGACTACACTTATGTATGGATATAAGGATAAATGTTTGTAGATTATTGTTAGGGATTATGTTGGTTTAGTAAATTAGTGGTTGTAGATTATTGTCCCCTCCAATAACCATGATTTCACTAGAACTAAGGAGCTAGGTTTCCAGAACCAGGCATCGTCTCCCTCTTATTGAATGGGTCTTAAGTCTAATTAGAGAGCTGTTGGTTACTGTTGGGAGCATGAAGGTCCTTGTACCCATAGATCTCCAGGGAAACCAGGAATGTTAATCATGCAGGGGTGTTTCCTCAAAGGAGGAAATGCCTCTTCTTCCATCCAGAAGGCTGAGAATTGAAGGTGATTAACAGCTGGGTGATCTGTGTTATCTGTTGGACCAAGCCATATCAAGCTTCCACAACCAGGACTAGAGGTGGCTAGTAGTCTAAATGACCCTTACATTATCTGTTTAGCCAGGGGTTACCCCAAGCTCCCATAACCAGGATCTAATAGCCCAAATGACCTCTGTGCTGTCTGTATGACCAAGACCATGCCAGATCCTTCCCTAGGCCCTTAAGCTAATACAGATATCCTACCTCTGAAAACCATCTGCTTGGAAGAAATGACAAGCATTTTGAGTTGAGTTCCAATGTAATTATGCTTCCTTGGGCTCTGGGGATTGTATTACACCAGGAAACTTTCCCCCAAATTATACTGTGTTTAAATACGCTGGCAATGAACCACCTGGCTTCAGACTCTCTAGAAGTTTGATCCAGCTTGAGGAAGTCAGGCTAAACCAAGTTTTCATTCTTACCTCTTTGGGGTTCATTTCCCTGCCTGCCATGACACCTGCAGGGCCCCTTCTCAGGTTACCTCCAAGGTATGCAGGCCACCTCAGCACCTTTAGGGTTATCGAGTGCTGTATGTGGTAGGCATCATAGCTAGGCAGGACTGTTGGTTATCTCCCTCCTTTGGAAGCTTGTATGGTATCTTCTCCTCGTATCACACTCTGTATTAGGGCTTGCTAAGGAGCAGATCTGATAGAATGAACCAATACATGTGGGGTTTGTTAGAGTGGCTTATAGGCCATGGTCTGAGTAGTCCTCCACTGGCTGTCTCCTAATAGAAAGACCACAGATCCAGTAGCTGTTCAGTCCACGAGACTGGATGTCTCAGCAGTTCTAATCTGCTGCTGGAATCTCATGGAGGTCATAGAGAGCTGCCAGTTTTCAGTCCATGATGGAATCCCCCAAGAAACAGTTTCTAACTCCAGTGAAGGACTGGCTCAGAAATAATAGAAGAATTTGCCAATGAGGGTGAGGGCAAGCAGACAGGCAGCACAAGCTTCCTTTTTTCACATTCTTTTTGTGGGCTGCCACATATTTCTAATTATGTGCACTTGTATGTGTATGTGTGTGAATATGTGCACACGAGCGCAGGTGCTCTCAGGGACTAGAGGAGTTGGATCACCCGGAGCTAGAGTTACAGGTAGTTGTGAGCCACCCAACATGGGTGCTGGCAACAGAACTCAGGTCTTCTGCAAGAGAAGTATGTGCTCTTAACTGCTGAGACCTCTTTCCAGCCCCTCTCCGCCTCTTCTGAGGTGCTGGGCTTGATCCCAGAGCCTAGCACCTGCTAGACACACTCTTTATGGCTGAGCTCCATCCTACCCTATAATAGGTTTCCAAAGACACAGTTTGTGGATCTGCATGTGTACCCTCTTGAAGCATTGCCACATTCCCTACCCCTCCAATGGCTTTAATAGTCGTGTGGTAAAATAAAAGATTCTGCCATTTCTATTGCACTTACTAGCTCTGGGCTCTCAACAAACACAATGTCGTCCTCATAAACTGAAATTGTTTTTCATTTTTTATTTTTATTGAGATGTAATATTTGTCCATCTTTATGGTGCACATTTGGTAATTCAATACATCTTCAAATGAGTAATAAGCAAATCAGGGTAATGAGTATTTTCCTCTCCTAAAATATCCATCATGTTTATGTGGAGGGGTGTTTGTAATAAGCCATTGATTCACCTGGGATACAGCCCTTCTCCCACCCCAGGAGGCAGATGGACACATCACTGTCTCCTGTATTAACCCATTAGGCGGGTTAAATAAATCCATCAGGTGGAGCTCCAGCATCCTCCAGAGAGGCCAACAAGTTCTTTTACCTTCACCGTGAATCCATGAACACACATACACAGACCCCCGCCCCACAGACACACAGACACACGCACACACGTACATTGTGTGTGTCTTGTAGTTTAATCTGTCATCATTGCTTATATTAAAAAAACATACTTATTATTGTATTGATTTTAGATTCACACAAATGTTTCCAAGGCAGCACCGAGTACGTGTTGGCTCTTTGCAGTATCCTGTGTTAATACAGTGTTACCTGTCAGCCTAGGACAACAACCTTGGCGTCTGATTATTAGCTATGCTTGCTTTGTTAGGATTTCCCTGGTGTTGCTGTGTGCATGCACACGGCCTGTGGCGATTAGAGGACAGCCTTGCGTATTAGCTGTCCCTCAGATGCCCTCCCCCACCTTGTTTTAGTGAGAGAGAGTCTTTCATTGGCCTTGAGTTTGCCAAGGAGATTGACTGGCCAGTGAACCCCAGGGATCCAGCTGTGCCTGCCTTCCCAGTGCTGGATCCCTATACACAGTTGTGTGCTACCACGTCTGTCTTTTTAAAAGATGTTCTGGGGACCAAGCTTGGGTCCTCATTCTTGGGAGGCAAGCATTTCACTGACTTGAACCATGCTCCCAGCTCCTATTTAGTGCTAATCTGTATGGTGTTTAACTTTCTCCTCTTTTGGCAAGTGAGAGTTTGGCCCATCTTAAGGAACTGGCCAGCTCCTTATCATTACATGGAATCCCAGTGACCTTCAATGGGCAGGTGTTCTATTTTGAGCAAATAAAATGTTCTCTAACTCACACCCGGAAAGGATCGCTTCCTAAGTTCTTTGAGGTGATGCTGACACTCTGAGATGTTACCCAAATGCTGGGGTGCTCAAGGCTATTGGAGTATTACTTATTTTAGGTATTTTTCATGAACAGAGGTAGGAAATATACATTTTAGGAAAAAATGTGAGTTCCTATTGAAAATAGCAATTTAAACAAATAATCCCAGGGCTTAAACTCAGTTGCTCTGGTTTTCTATTTCTTTCCCTTTTGTATAAAGATCCTGGTTCCTGGCAGCAGAGTTGCCCTGTTCCTACTGTGTGCTATAATTATGTCACCACCTGTTCCTACTGTGTGCTGCAATGATGTCACCATTATATACTGGAGCAATTGGATGGAGATGAGCCAGGTCTTGCTGTGGAGATGACAACCCAAGACAGTGTTTGTGGTCACAATGGTTCATCTTTCCTTCCCTCTGTGTCCACTGGGGATTGGCCGTGTCCCTGGTCCTTTTTGACCTTACACAAAGGCAAGGCATGTAGCACCCCATTTCTGAGGTTGGTGGGTTATCATGGCAGAGAGAAGACAGCCTTGGTGGCCTGGACCAGCTCTCCTACTTCTTACAGCATCAATTCCTGTGTTATCCAGTTTCTACCCCTGTCACAGAGTGTCTGAGATAACCAACTTAAAAGGAGGAAAAGTTTATTTTGACTTACAGTTTTAGAGTTTTTAGTCCATGGGTGCCTAGCAGAGATTTGAGTCTATGGGAGGCAGCACACTGTAGTGGGAGGAGAGAGAGAGAGAGAGAGAGAGAGAGAGAGAGAGAGAGAGACAGAGAGAGAGACAGAGAGAGACAGAGACAGAGAGACAGAGACAGAGAAAGAGAGAGACTGAGGGGCTGGAGATGGCTAAGCCATTAAGAGTATTTGCTGCTCTTCCAGAGAACCAGAATTTGGTCCTAAGAACCTGTATCAGGTGACTCACAACCACCTGTAACTTCAGCTCCGGGACATCTGACACTTCCTTTCTGACCTCTGTGGGCACCTGCACTCACATGGGTATATACATAAACAACCCTCCCCCCCAACACCAACACACCCATATACCACACACACCACACACATATACCATACACACTATGTACATACACCATACAGACCACACACATATACCACAATAAATCTTTTTTAAAAAAAAGAGAGGAAGGAGCCAAGGTGCTTCCCCAATGACCCAACTCCTTCTAGTTAGTTACCGTCCTTAAGGGCTCCATTGTGCTGCAAACTAAGCCCTTTACACATGCGCTGGGAACACTCCTCACGCAGGGTACAGCACTTTTTCTGCATGGTCCATCCTTAGTTCATGAGGGTGGGATCTTCTAGACTTCCGAAACTCTGCAGATCTTGCAGCTAATGCTGCTGTCAGTGGGGCAGAAATGTAAGCTCCTTCTCCAGGGCGGGGGGTGTGAGTAACCGAGTAAGCCAATCAACCATCAGCATTATTACTAAAAACAAAACTGCAAAGTTAGGTTTCTCTCCAGCCACGTCATGCCACACTGAAGTCAGGGCAGACAGCTGCCCTTCAGAATTTCTCTACGTTGGCAGGTTTTCTCTGGGTGCTGGGGCCACCAGCTCGTCCCTTGGCAAGTTTTTCTTTCAGGTTGTTTCTAATTTTTATGGATGGCCATTTTTCTTTTTCATGTTTGTATTATATAGTTCCTAATTCACAATGTTCGGCTAGGGGCAGCCACCCCCACACACCAGCTGGCTGTGACCCTTCCTCTTCTTCCTTCGGCCCTATTGCAAATGCTTGCCTTGTTTCTCTTTACCTTTTGAAAGTGTTTTTTTTTTTTTGGAAATACATGTAAACGTTCACACTCCCTTAGTGCAGCAGACTCTACGCCCCAGTGTGGAGGACGTGTTAGCCTCTTATGGCTGCTATAAATGGCCATGCATTGTGCTATGTAGATCAGAACTCTATTTCCACAAAATTCTGGAGGCTAGGACTCCAAAGTCAACTTGACAGATCAGTGTTCTCTCTCAAGGGCCAGGGAAGACTCCTTCCTTCCCCTTCCGGGTTTCTGGTCAATGCTTGGCACTCATTGGCTTGTGGCTATATCACTCATTCTAACTTCTGCCTCCATCATCATACTACCCTTTCTCTGGGTGCCTTTGTCCTAAAAAAATCTACCTTTCCCCATGAGGACACCATAGGGTTAGGGTCCCCCTACTTGACTATGACCTCATATTGACTTTTCTTAAACCTCCAAGGAGCCTGTATTAGAGTTCTCTAGAGGAACAGAACCAACAGGATGAATATGTTCACACATGTATGAAGGAATTTATTAAGCCAGTTTATGTTAGAATAGTAGTAACAGCTGTCTGACACTGGTGAGGCTGGGAAGCAGTAGTTGCTCAGTCCATGGGCTGGGTGCTGCCATAGCTCCAATATGGTGCTTAAAACCTACAAGGTTCTAGAGAGCCTCTGGTCCTTAGTCAACTGTGGAAGCCTGGAAACACTGGCTCCGAGATCAGCAGAGGAATTGCCATCGTCAGCAACAAGTTAGTCAACTTCCGTGGCAAGAGGGAAGAAGGCCAAGTGAGCAAAAGGCAATTGGTCTTCCTTCTGCCATGGCCCTTTTATCTGGGCTGCTACCTGAAGGGGCCACCCACACCCAGGGTGGTTTTCCCATATTAATTAAAGCACTCAGGGCAATTCTTCAGTTGAGGCTTCCTAGGTAAGACCGTGGGCTGCATTCCAGTACTGTACAGGCAAAAACAACTCCTAAAGAGACTGTCTGCTCTGGTCTCATCTAGAGCTGCCTGGGTTAGCAGACCCTCTGCGCATTGCAGAGGAAACAACATGGTTTAGAACAAGAACTTCGACAGCCAGATGCACCAAACAGCAATGAATGTCATCACACGGTCTAAGTTCACGTGCCTTAAAATAAGCGTTCTGATAAACAGGGCTAACCTTTTAATGAAAACTCAGGGCAAAATGCCACCTGATATAGTCTGGTCTGTGTCCAACAGGGTAATTTATTGTGACTTTCTGTGAAAAGATTTCCAGGAAATGCAACTGGGCTGGAGGTCGCAGTGTTGGCAAGCTAACAGGCTACTCTGAGATAAGAGCCAGGTGCTCCGCTGGCAGATTTAATATGATTTTTATCTTGTTTATTGATGCTGTCAGTGCAGATAAAGGGGCTTAGGTGCTCCAACAATAGGGATTAGCTGGGCAGGGTGTTGTTTGTATTAATATGGTAGAGTTCATGGAGATCCTGTTTTACATTTAGAGGACCAGGTACTCAATGCCACAGACAAAGATGGATTAAAATCAGGACTGGGAATTGGCTGTCATTGAATGGCAACCCCTCTTGGGTCCTAATGGCTCATATAGCCACCTTCCTAGAAATAATCCCAACTGTGAGTCTGCATGATGGTGTATGACTTACCTGTGAATTCTGTAAAGTTATTCCTACTCAGACAGATCTCTAAAGCTTGCTGGTCAGGCAGTCTAGTCAATTGGTGAGCTCTGGGTTCAGTGAGAGAACTTGGCCCAAAGAATAAGATAGAAGGGCTAGGGAGATGGCATGATGGTGACGAGCTTAACTTAATTGCTCTTGTAAGGGATCTAGGGTTGGTTCCCAGTGTCCATGTGACAGCTCACAATCACTTGTAATTCCAGTTGCAGGGATCCGATGTCTTCTGATCTCGGCCGCCTCCTGCATGTGTGTGGTGCATATACATGTACTAAGGTGGACACACATACACATACAAATAAATAAACATTAAAAGAATAAGAATGAGAGAAATCAAGGAAGACTCTCCACTTAGCCTCCAAATGCACACACATGCACTTGCACCCACACAAACACAGTGCACATAAACACACATACACTATAGGCGCACAAAATCCGATCTATAGTCTACTTTGGTGCCCATTTATGGGGGATTGTAGCAGGAATCTTAAAAGGTTCTTATTAATAAAATCAAACCTGAGGCCAGTTATTGGGGTGAATGCTGGAAGATCAGAGAAGCAGAACAAGCCACAGCTTCCTTACCTCGCCAATTCCTCAGCTGATCCTGTTTCCTCAGACTGGAAGCTTCTGAGTCCTCATCCAGAATGAATCTCAGCTAAACTGCTGCTCGAAAGCCTGAAAGCTTAACCAGCCAAATGCTTCTAGTTTCTGATTCTCACGCCTTATATATCTTTCTGCTTTCTGCCATCACTCCCTGGGATTAAAGGCTCGCTTTCTGGGATTAAAGGCGTGTGTCACCATGCTTGGCTGTATCCTTGAACATATGGATTTCTGCCTCTGGAATGCTAGGATTAAAGGCGTGAGTGCCACCATTTTCTAGCCTCTGTATCTAGTGGCCGTTTTGTTCTCTGACCCCAGATAAGTTTATTAGGGTGCACAATATTTTGGGGAACACAATACCACCACAGGGGATGCTTAAGAACTCTTGTGAATAAATTCGAAGGTTTTCTCACAGTCTTATGGTATTGTGGGAGTGTTGGTCATTGACTCCTTGTCTGTTTTCCTAGGCTCCTTGGAGGACCAGCTCCAGCCTGTGACCCAGTGACAGAATTGCAGAACTGCTGGATTGAGGCATGTAACAGACAGACACTATTCAAACAGGCTCTGTCCAGTGTAAAGAAATAATGAGAAGCAACACTGTAGTTCTCAATCTCCCAGAGGCTTATTTTCTCTCTTCTTTACATAAGATTCCCCCATCACTACTTTTTTTTTTAAAAAAACCCAAACTAACCTACTAAACGTAGCTTTGCAAAAATTGCTTGTTCAGAACTTTACAAGCTACAAAATGTATTATTGCAATCTGTAGTTATATAATAAACAGCCACAGAACTATGTAACAATTCCCAGTATGAAATAATCATAAAACCCAATATTACTTTTCCCCGGCATCGCCTATATTTTTTAATAAACTGTCACTTCGCCTGCTCTCTGCAAGCCCCGCGCTTCCTGTGCAGCCTGAGTTGTGTGCTTTGTCTCATCTTGCACGGAACAGCAAGAGCTGTATCTTATCTTTCCCGGCGAACTGCCCAGGGATTTACAGATGATAAACAAGTTCACTTTTAAGTCAGCCTGAACTTTCCAGAACTATTCAAATGCCAAGTGCTTCTTGGGAGGACACAGATATATGGCTGCTCCAGTATGGTGGCTTCCCTGTCCTCAAATGTGACAGTACTGTCTTTTGAAAGAGGCCTTACCGACAGCGGCTGTGGCCGAGGATGTGTCCTGGCCTGGACACGCCCCTCATCTGGGCTCCCTTCCCTGACCTCTGTAGGGCTGTTCCCTGGCTGCAGCTCCAGCACACAGCAGGGTATCTCCTTGGGCACCCTGTTCAACTTTCATTTTCTTTGCATCAGTTTAGCAAATGGTGAGAGGTGGAAAAGACGTCTTAGGGGCCTTCCTGAGCTGTCTGGGGTAAGAACTGGCTTTAGGAACGAAAGCTAACTGTGCTGAGCCCTGGTTTGTTCTCAGATGGGGAAGGGGAGGATGTGCAGTTACAGAGTATTCCCGCTCTGACTTCTCCACCTGGGGGCAGCAGGAGTCTAGGATGGAATTGGGCTCCGTGGGCTTGTATCTCCATTTGAAGTCTTCTCTCTTTCTGGTGGCACAGGCTTGCTGTGCCCAGTGGAGGGGCGTTTTCTCACCCTGAGTTGCCTGCTTTGTGTCAAATATGGTTCTCACTGAGCCTTGTGGGCTGTGGCTGGCTGCTGCTGAAGGCTGATGGTGATCTCAGTGACAGTCTCAGGGATGTGATTGATGGGGGACTAGCTTGAGGAGACCCTGGGGGAGTCTGTGCTGCCTGCTGCCCTGGGCCTGGAGTGGTCGCCTCCTTCCTCTGTGTAAGGTCAGGTGCCCCGCTGAAGACATCTAAGCTGTTCTCCAAGGGGACAGACAGGCTGACCACCCGCTCCTTCTCTGCTTTGCCCTTTCATCCATCTTCATCAGGTCGGAACCCACAGGGAGAGTGGAGGCCAGGAACCTCAGGTGAAGGAGCGGTTTGCAGACAGACAGCCATGATGGCCCCATTCAACAGTGGTGACGGGTAGGAGTCCTGGCAGGTCCTGGAACTTTGTGCATATGGGCAGGCATTGCTGCAATGCTCAGGTGGAGAGATTTTGGAAAATCTTAACCAAACCTGGTTAGACTTCAAACACAGCCTTTTAGTTAACAGCTGGATGAACTAACCAGCTGTGTCACAGAAACAAAGCTGAGCCCCCACCTTTTTTATTGGAGAAAAGCCACTCTGTAAAGGGAGGCACCAGGAGTGACAGATTCCACTGGAGTCTGGATGGCAGGCGAACAGTTCCTCTAAGTATGCATTGCTCCAGAAAAAGCCTTGCTGCCCTTCACTCTAGTACAGTGGCTCTCAAGCTTCCTAAGGCTGCAACCCTTTAATACAGTTCCTCATGTTGTGGTGACCTCCCCCCACACACCATAAAATTATTTTTATTGCTAATTGATAACTGTAATTTTGCTGTTACGAATCATAATGTCAATTTCTGTGTTTTCTGATAGTCTTAGGTGACACCTGTGAAATGGTCATTAGCACACTGCCCCCCACCCCCCAAATGGTCTTGACCCACAGGTTGAGAACCCCTGCTCTAGTAGAAAAGTGTGGTAGGGCTGGGACTTCATTGCTCTTCTGAACAGCATATGCACCTTGTGACTGACCCACACCCGTGCTGCCTGGTTCTGGCTGGCAAAGGTGGCAACATTGGAGCACAAAGCAGTCAGATTGTTACATTGGAAACATCAGGGGAATTGCTGATGGAGGGCTCTGGTGTTGGTAGGAAAGGCTCTGCTGTGCAGATCCACAGGTGGGATGTGCCCTGTGCCTGGCTGGCCTTAGCCCAGGGATTGTTGTTAGCACCTGTGCTGGCCAGGGTTCCCTCTTCTCTGGGAAACCTTGTGAGAATGCAGCACAGAAATTCTGATAGCCACGCTGCTGGTCATTTCCTTGAACGCATCAGGCCACTAGGCTGAGTGCTGTGCCCCCAGGTTTGACTCTGTGCATTTAGAGGTTTTACATAGTATTTGTTAAGCAAATGGATAGCTTAGTTATTTTTTTAATCAGATCAGCAGGCCAATTATTAGCAATTCAGGAATGGAGTATAAAGCCTCCTTCTCCCTTATCATTTGCCCCAGGGACAGCACAGACATTGGTGTCTTGGATGCCGTTCCACATAAATGGTGTCATATGAAAGCATATTGGAGACTGGGGATGTGGCTCTGTTGGTAGAATGCTTGCTTAGCATGTATAAATCCCCGGGTTCAATTCCCAGCACCACAAAAACCAGGGGTGATGGAGCACATGTGTAATTCCAGCATTCATGTGGCAGAGGAAGGAGGGTCGGAAGTTCAAGGTCATATAGCATATTCAAGGCCATCCTGGCTGCATAAGAACCCACCTCCCCCACTGCCCAGTAAAAAAAGAGTCATCTGTGTATGTGTGCCTATGAGTGAACAAGTACATTCTGGTCTGCTTATTGTACTTCTCACCCATCATGCCCAGGATGGCGCCACATTGCCACTTAGGTATCACTCCCTTGTCCACTAAGAGCTGCCTGGAATAACAGCAAATGCATGACCCATAATTTGAACACACCCCTTGGTGATGGCTCTGAGTCAGTTCTTGCTTCAGATCATGGCACAGGACCCTGAGGCTCCACATAGCCATGTCTATTGCTTAGGGCATCCTCCATGTTCAGTACCAGGCTCAGACTGACAGGTTAGGGCCTTGATAGTGCTGAAGAACTTTCCAAAGAGAAGGTCCTGATATGGGATACCAGGCCTCATGTGCACAGTATACCATAAAGGGCCCTTTCTTGGTTCTTACCAACAGGGACAGCTAGTTACCATAACCTCAAGTTTAGGAATTCAATAATTATTTGGTGGTTTGAATTTTTTTCAAGACAATGCCCCACTATTGAGCTCTGGCTGGTCTGGAACTTGCTACATAGAACAGATTAACCTTGTGCCCACAGAGATTCTTTTGTCTCTGCCTCTTGAGCAGTTGGATAAAAGGCAAGCATTACTACATCCCACTGAAAAAAAAGAGTTACGCTATGGCTTTGAAATAAGCCAAATCCAGAAAGAACTGAGGGCACTAGATATAATACGTATACTATATCGTATATTGGACACACATCATTTCAGGACAGCACAAAAGGGAACTGCACTGCAGAAGGGGACCAGTGGGAGGGAGAGGAGAGTCAAGGGAGAAGGATTGGGTACAAACATGAGCAAAATATGATGATCTGT
>CABHPP010120925.1:0-42376 GCA_902168425.1 Peromyscus attwateri | reverse complement strand
TTTTAGGTTGTTTTCCAAGTATAAGGATGAGTTAGCGTTAGTATTTTCTAGTTTCTACTAGTAATGCCCAGTTTATCTAGGCTTGTGTTTCTGTAGCATGCTGAAAGTAAAAAACACTGGGAAATCTTGAGGAAGGAACAGATCGCTGATTAACCAGAAAGTTTGAAGGTAGACTTGGAGAGCCATCCTGGACTAATTGTTCCTGGTTCCGGTCTCATTACACACATATTAAATTAAGTAGGTCGATAAATCTTCAAAATAAAACAAGTCCATATACCTGTAATCCCAGTGCTGGGGGAGGCAAGTGAGTCTGAGTTCAAGGCTAGCCTTGGTGCACCTAGTGAGTGCCAATTCCACCAGAGCTGCAAAGTGAAATAAAACAAAAATGACCCCCCCCCCCAAAAAAAAAAAAGATCAAAAAATTATTCTGAGTGTTTATCTTCGGGAGGACTTTCTTGCCACAGCCCGAGCATGGCAGTCAGAGGACAGCTGGCAGGCGTTGGTTCAGTCCTGTCATGTGGGTAAGGGTGATTGAATTCAACTGGCCAGGTTTGATAGCTGGTGCCATCTTACAGTCAGAAGGTTTTTTCATTTTTCATATTTTTTACACTTTAATGGGGGATGGAATTTCCTGAGGGAAATACAGTAATTCATCAAGCTTTGGAATTAGAAATTGAAGAAACACTATCACAGAGTGGTCAGATAAGCAGAGACTAATATTAGTTCTCTCAAGGTCAAATTAAAGGAGCTCATATAGCCATCCTCTTACAGACTGAACTTTAAGTCAAGGAGCCAAACATTTTGACACCTGACGAGTTTTTCCCTTCTCCAAATGTATTGTATAATGAAGTCCAAATCCCCAGCATGGCTTTACTGAGAGTAATAACCTAAAAGGAGTTAATGAAATTGTAGAATGAGCTCTAATACAACAATGTTATTACCCATATAAGAGGGGTGTCTTAGTTAGGATTTCTATTGCTGTGAAGAGACACTATGACCACAGCAACTCTTGTAAAGAAAACATTTAATCAGGTGGCTCACTCACAGATTCAGAGGTTCAGGTCGTGTTATCATGGTGGGGAGCATGGCGGCATGCAGGCAGACATGGTGCTGACTGCATCTTGATCAGAAGGTAACAGGAAGTGTACTGAATGTCACACTGAGCAAAGCTGAAGCAAAATAGACCTCAGAGCCCACCCCCCACAGTGACACACTTCCTATTTCAACAAGGCCACACCTCCCAATAGTACCACTCCCTTTGGGGGCCATTTTCTTTCAAACCACCACATTCTACTCATTGGCCCCCAAAGGCTTGTAGATATATCATAATGCAAAATTGTATTCAGTCTAACTTCAAAAGTCCCATAGTCTATAGAGTCTCAACAATGTTTTAAAGTCCAAAGTTCAAAGTCTCTTCTGAGATTTATTCAATCTTTTAACTATAATCTCTGTAAAATCAAAATAAAAAAGCAGATCACATACTTCCAACATATGATGTCACAAGATCTACATTACCATTCCAAAACATAGAGAAGGGAGCATAGTGAGGAAATACAGGACCAAAGCAAGACCAAAAACAATCTGGGCAAACTCCAAACTCTGCTTCTCCATGAATGAGGTCAAACACTCTTCAGATCTCCAACTGTGTTCAGCTTTGTTGACTGAACCACACTTCTTTCTTTTGGGCTGTTTCCACTTGCTATTAGCAGCTTTCCTCAGTAGGTATCCCACAGCTCTGGCATCTCCAGCATCTTGGGGTCTCTAAGGCAATCCATGCTTCAACTTTACAGCTTCAAGAATGGCCTCTACTATTCCTTCATGCAGGGACATCCCTGACACATGTCTGGCTTCAGTGGATTTCTTTAGGCACAGAGGCAAATTCCATAGCCTCTTTCTTCTATCCTTAACTCTAAAGCCAGAACCATATGGCTGAAGCTGTCAAGTTCTGCTGCTTACCATGGCTGGAACTTGGACCCCTCCTTCAATTACATCTTCACCAGCTTTCAGTCCTTCACTGACTAAGACTGGCTATTCTTGCACTGGCTCCATATAACAGGCTGACATCAAACTTAGAGACCACCAGCCTCTGCTTCCCCAGTGCTGGATTAAAGGCGTGCATCACCACATCTGGCTTTAAGCTTTTCTTTAGTTCCTTTTTACAAATTGGAAAATTAACTGGGTGGCATCTTGCCCTGAGTTCACTGTAACACGAATCTGAAAAGGTCTTATAAATTAAAAACAAACCCGGGGCCGGGTATTGGGGTGAATTCTGAAAGATCAGAGAGACTGAACAAGCCACAGCTAACCTCACCTCGCCAACTTCTCAGCCAATCCTGTTTGCTCAAACTGAAAGCCTCTGAGTCCTCATCCAGAATAGTTCTCAGCTGAGCTGCTGCTAAAAGTCTGAAAGCCTAAAAGGCCAATTTTTTTTCTTTTATGTGAATGAGTGTTTACCTACCTGTATGTATGTGAACCACGGGGTGCCTAGTGCTGCGGCATGCCAAAAGAGGGTGTTAAGATTCCCTGGAACTGGAAACTAGATTGTTGTGAGCTGTTGTGTGGTGCTAGGGGTGGAACTTGGGTCCTCTGTAAGAACAGTATGGATCCTTAATTTCTGAATCATCTGCCCAGCCCCAAAGCAATGAAAGGTAATTGGTTTGGTTTTGTTTATTTAAAAGCAGGGTCTTGCTATGAAGCCCTTGGCTAGCCTGGAACTCAGTATGTAGACCTGGCTAGTCTAGGACTTGTAGAGATCCTCCTGCCTCTGAAAAGTTCCCCTTCCAGTTTATGGTGTACTGTAGCTCCTAATTGATAAGTCATTGCACCCTGAAGGCCTCTCCACCAACACAGCAATCCAAATTAAACTGAATCAGACCGAATTGGAAAAGCCCAGGTTTAATAGGTAAAGCTTTCCCGGATGATTCCCCGGCCCCTCAGAGAGGAGGCTGGGATGAGAGACTGGGAAGAGAGACTGGAAAACCACGTGTCTATTTTCTGGGATGCAGCTTGTATACCCTATAGGAGTGGTCTTGAGCCTCTCTGGGGGAGGAGCTGTGTTTGGCGGGCCTTTATTTATTTGTTTGTTTGTTTGTTTGTTTATTTATTTATTTATTTATTTATTTATTTATTTATTTATTTATTTAATGCTGTTTATTGAAGGAGGGAGGAGGTCTTAAATGCAGGCTTACAGCACAATGGGAGAACCCAGGAGGGCAGAAGTTTGCTACAGATGTTTTACAATCTTGCATCTAAGCTGTTAACGCCCATTATGCAGGATTCACAGACAAGGAACTTCCCTTAAGCATTCAGGAGGGTGGAACCCGGCAGGGAATTAGCATAGGGAGGATATCAAGGTCAAGGTCAGCAAGCAAGGCAACAGTTACCGAAAACAGGGGCCAGGACCCTACAGGTCCCCCTTTTACTAAAAAATGAGCTTTTGACTTAGGTTGTGTGGGATGTCAGCAGGTCACCTTACCCGTCATGGAGACGCCTGCCCAGGCCACACAGGCACCCTGTCTTAGGTTGGTGAATGCCCCCCAGACATTACCCGTCTCTGAATACTCATTATCATACAGGCTCAATCGTGTGTGAGCTGCAGAGTTAACTGCTGCCAAAGATCTCAAAGTGGCACTGGGCTTGCAATCTGTGTGTTCAACACAGAAAAGACCAACAGAGGTCCTATCCCACCCATAGCCAGTAGGCTAAAGGCAACTGAGCCAATCCTTTCCTTAACGAGCCTTACTGCAAATTGGAGTCCCTGTAAGATGGTTATCCCAAAAGCAAATGGAACTTGAGTTTATAAATTTATAATTTTCAAAGCCAATCGAGATGTACATAACTACTGAATTAAATTTATCATGCCCAATAGAATGAAAGATTAACTAACTGTGGTAGCTACTTTTGCTGCCAGGGTCTCCACTGTGCTAGCTGTAGTAGGCAATTATGAAATGGTAATCCCAGAAACAGTAGCAGCGGTGGCCACCACTGCTATAACAGCAACAACGGCAGCAGCAATGTAAAATTCTGTTCTGGATTGTGTGGACATCCACTGGCATGGACACAACTCCAGGAACACAAACCGCCAAGGCCCATTTTTCTTGATCCCTGCACAACTTAAGCTGGCAGCTCTGCAAAAGAACAACTAAGAACCATAAAGAAAAAACAGGCAGCTCATAAGGAGCGTAACTAATTGTCTTATAATGGCTACATTCAGGCTCATAAATTTTAAGGTATCTTCAAAGGGGGGGCTAAATGAATTTTAGGAGGGTTTGGCGGGCTTTGAAGGGGCGGATTTAGGAAAAGAGATAGGGGAGGGGAGTTGAGGTGGATCTCCCACCAGAACATTCCAGACTCTTTGGGTATAGGGGTGCCAGGGTGCCAGGGTTGAGGTGGAGCTCCCACCCAAACACTAATGTCAATTACTTTGTAGGTTGAGGTGGGATAATCTTAAATTCCAGGCCAGCCTGGACACAGACGTCTTTTTTTGTTTGTTTGTTTTTGTTTTTTGTTTTTTGTGGGTTTTTTTGTTTGTTTTTTTGAGACAGGGTTTTTCTGTGTAGCTTTGTGCCTTTCCTGGATCTCGCTCTGTAGACCAGGCTGGCCTCGAACTCACAGAGATCCACCTGGCTCTGCCTCCCAAGTGCTGGGATTAAAGGCGTGTGCCACCACCGCCTGGCGTCTTTTTTTTTTTTTTAATGCTTATTTTATCTGTATAGGAGTCTTGTTTGCATGTATATCTGTGTACCATGTGCGTATAGTGCCTGAGGAGGCCAGAAGAGGTTGCTGGATCCCCTGCAACTGGAGTTAAAAAGGGCCGTGAGTCACCCTAAGGGTTCTGGGAACTAAACCTCAACCCTCTGGAAAAGCATCCAGTGCTGTTAACCACTGAGCCATCTCTCAAGCCCCAATTGGGCTTTTATTTTAAATAAGCAAGTTAAGTAACAGGAAAATATAAGATTTCTCCCTATGCAGTGTGCTGACACAGGCCTGTAATTCCAGCACTTGGGAGGTGGATGTACCAGGCCTTTTCTTTTTTGGGCCACCAATCAATTCCCAAATAAAGACATGGAGTCTTATTTAGCTAGTTCTTTTAAAATAACCTGTTTCTCTTTATCTGTCTTTTTTTTTTTTTTTTTTTTTTTTTTTTTTTTTTTTTTTTTTTTTTTAGCCTTGGAGCTTTATTTTACCTTTTCTTACTTTCTTGTTATCTGTGTCTGGTTGGCTGATGGCTGCCTGGCTTCTGGCCCTGGGTGTCTCCCTCGTTCTTTCCTCCTCTTTCTCTTTTTTCTTCCTTCTTGAGTCTAGATTTCTCCTCCTATTTATTCTCTCTGCCCAATAACCCCACCTATCCCTCTCCTGCCTAGCTATTGGCTTCAGCTCTTTATTAGACCAATCAGGTGCCTTATGCAGGCAAGGTGAAACAAATGTAGCACATCTTTACATAATTAAACAAATGCAGCAGAAACAAATGTAACACATCTTTGCCTAGTTAAAATAATTTTCTACAACAGGTGAAAGCAGGTGGATTGGGAGGTTAAGGTTGGTCTGGACTCCACAAGGCCCTGTTTCAAAAGTCAAAAAACACGGGGCTACATAGATGCCTCATTGGTTAAGAGTTGAGAGTTTGGTTCCTAGCTCACAACCTCTTGTAACTCCAGCTTTTGGGAATGGGATGTCCTCTTCTGGCTTTCTCATGCACCCACCCACACATAGATACATTAAATAATTTTTCCAAAAATAAAAAAAACCACAAGAAACAAAATTTTCCTTCAATGTAAATTTCAGCAATTCCATTGCAGGATGATTCTTGATATTTATATTGATTCTGTATTTGCTTTACAGGAATTTGTGTTGATGCAGTTAACAGCCTGGGCCAGTCAGCGCTTTTTGTTGCAGCATTATTGGGCCATATGAAATTAGTTGATGTTCTGGTGGATTATGGATCAGATCCAAACCAGTAAGTATAATAATATTAATTTCTAGAAAACAAAGAATATGCATTAGACATCATTTTTCTTGAGTCAGAGTCTTACTCTGCTTCCCATGCTGTGTGAAACTCAGTATTTAGCCCAGGCTGTCCATGATCCTCCCCTCAGCCTTCAGAGTGCTGGAATTACAGATGCCAACCACTGTGCAAGCTCTAAGAGTGTGCTAGCTTTAAAAAATACTTTTTTACATTTTGTTTCCGAGTGTGGAAGTGTATGTGTGTATAGGTTGGAGGACTCCTTAAGAGAGTCGGTTCTCTTCTTCTAGCATGTTGGACCTGGAAGTGTGGTGTCAAACTCAGGTGGTCAGGCTTCGTAGCAAGCACTTTTACCTGCTCAGCCATCTCTCTGTCTACAGACAGGGTCTGATATAGCTGAGGCTGGCCTTGAATTCCTAATCTTCCTGCATCCACTTCCTAAATTTTGTGATTATAGGCATTTGTTACCACTCTTTTGTTTTTCAAAAAAATTAACATGCAATTTCTTAACTTTATCAGGTTTCATTAAGTTGTAATTAAATTTTAATTAAATATTTTATGAAAATGCTTCACACATTACAATATTGTTGTCATTTTCACATTTTCAGGGTTTCTTTTCTTCTCTTTTTTTTTTTTTTTGAGGCAGGGTTTCACTGTCCTGGAATGTGCCATGTCACATAGATCTGCCAGCCTCTGCCTCCCAGTGCTGGGATTAAAGACATGTGCTTCCACATCCAGTTCATTGTCAGGGTCATTAAAGCTTTGTAAAATGGCACTGCTGTTGCCAGCTTTTTTAAAAACTTATGCAGAAATACAATTCTTTTTCCCCCCTTTTCTTTCTTTTGTTTGTTTGAGCCAGGGTTTCTCTGTGTAGCTGGTTTCACAGAGACCAGCCTGGCCTTGAACTCAGAGATCCACCTGCCTCCTTAGTGCTGGGGTTAAAGGTGGGTGCCACTACTGCCCAGCTGTTTGTTTTTTGAGGCTGGGTCTCACTATGTATTCTGTGCTTCCCTGGAGCTTGCCATGTGTAGACCAAGCTAGCCTTGAACTCACAGAAATCTGTTCTGCTGCTGGAGTTCTGGGATTACCATGCCTGACTGCATTTCTTTTTCTTTTTTTCTTTTTGGTTTTTCCAGACATGGTTTCTCTGTGTAACAGTCCTAGCTGTCCTAAAACTTACTTTATAGACCAGGCTGGCCTCGAACTCACTGAGATCTGCCTGCCTCTGCCTCTGCCTCCCGAGTGCTGGGGCTAAAAGCATGTGCCACTGCCACCACCACCTGGCCTGACTGCATTTCTTTATTTCTAGCCCTTATTTGGCAAAAATATTAAAAAATAAGAATCTTTGTTAATTTTTATCAATAAAATAGTTATATATCTATCTTGAAATGTTTAAACTAATAAAGTTGATTTTCTAAGCAATTATACTTCACCCTATAAAATAATTATGAGAGAATAATGAGTCATTACTAATTACTATCACTGTTGGATTATTTCTATTCTCTGGGTTATAATTTATGTTATGTACTCCATTTACTCAAACAGTTCAAAATACCCATAAACATGTACTTGATATCAATTTTTCAGAAAGGGTGACTTTTGCCTGACTTTTATAGTTGTGAATTAAAAGAATCTCAGTTTAATATTTGGTACAAATTTTAATATGGAAGAACAGCGGTGTAATGACTTGGTAGCATATGAATGTCTCTTTAGGAAATACTTGTTTCTTTCTAGGTATTAACACATGCTCACCTGAGCTATAATTCTTGACAGGGAATAAAAAAAGGCAGGTACTTTTACAGTTCTCATTGATCTGAACCACAACATGTGTGTGTGCGTTTATGTGATTCCAACTGATTTTTAAAGGAATCTCAGTATATGAACAATCATAAATCTTTTCTCATCTTACTGAAATAAGCCCTGTGTTATACACTCAAAAACTTCTCATGTTAAATGTTTTGTATTGTTTCATAGGAGAAAACTTGGAATCTTGTAAAAAAATAAAATGACATTCAGTGTACCAATTCTATATCCAGGGGTAGGAACACAATGGACATTTTCTTGTCTTTCCTTCTAGATTTTTCCTAGTCTCACATGCATTTTTCTATCTCCATTATATTGTGTAAAAAGGGCTCAACTGATAATTGCAGATACTAGCTTTGTTGGGATCCCCTGCAGTACTTAGGTAAAAGTCCAATTTTTTCCAGGCTCCTGCATTTAACTCTGTTTTTCCAGGCTCCTGCATTTAACTCTGTTTGGTCCAGATTTAGAGCTTAGTTCTTTAAAGATCAAATCATTTAACCGTCTTCAAGATAAAATTTCACTATGTAGAGACTGGCCATGGAGGAAACCAGCGGCTTCCGGAAGGAGCTGGTGAGCAGACTACTGCATCTGCACTTCAGGGATCGCAAGACTAAAGTCAGTGGGGGTGCACTGCAGCTCATGGCGGAGCTCCTGAGGATCTTCGTAGTAGAAGCTGCTGTCCGTGGGGTTTGGCAGGCCCAGGCAGAGGACCTAGATGTTGTGAACGTGGATCAGTGGAGAAGGTGCTTCCTCAGCTGCTCCTGGACTTCTAGAGATTGCACCTGTGGCCTGCCAAGTCTCGGATGAATTCACATCAGCACTGACATCTAGTTTCAAGTTCTCCAGCTCCCAGAGGACGGGAAGATCCCAGCAGCTGTTGCCCTTCCTAGCTGTTACCTCTGGGGTCCCTGTGAGACAGGTGCAGGGAACGGGGACCAGCCTGCCCACAGCCACAACACCCCCAGCCTTTCACTGTAAACAAACCAGCAGCGCCTCCTTCTTGCCACCTACATCAAAGCTTCTGTGCAGCTTTGTAACCAGCTGACCCCCACCCCCAGGATGCCTCCCTGAGCTGTCAATTTGTTCTTACAAAGCAACATCAATAGATCAACACCATCTCTCTGGAAAAAAAAAAAAAAGAATTTCACTATGTAGCCATGAATGGCCTGGAACTTGCTATGTAGATGAGGTGTATGAGTGGTTGCTCTCTTGTGTGCACACACTTGCTTGTATACACATAATTAAAATGAAAGCTGGGTATTGTGGTGCATGCCTTTAATCCCAGCACTTGGGAGGCAGAGACAGATGGATCTCTGAGTTCAAGGCCAGTCTGGTCTACATAGTAAGTTCCAGGACAGCCAGGGCAACATAGAGAAACCTTGTGTCAAAAAAGAGAAGAAGGAAGAGGAGGAGGAAAAGGAAAAGAAAAAAAGAAATCTTTTAAAGATGTGTTTATAAATTCGTAAAGATGTAAAATGACTTGAATGTTTTTGCGGTTCCTTGTAGAGTCTAGGTAAGTGTCTACCACTGAGCCCCAGTTCCAAAAATGACAAAGAACTTGAAAGGGCAGCAGCTGTTGAACTCTCTCTCCAACGTGTGCGTGTGCGTGTGCGTGTGCGTGTGCGTGTGCGTGTGTGTGTGTGTGTAGTTTTGTTTTGAGGTAGGGCCTCACTTTGTAGACCAGACTTTCTTTGAACTCATTACTTTCCTGCCTCCACCTTCCAAGTACTGGAGTTATGGATATATGTCCCCATGCCCTACCCCTGAAACTCAAATTTTGAAAATATCTCAGTGCCTCGTTGACTAAATTGTACTGGAATACTATACAGATGTTGAAAAGAAATGTGCAGGGGCTTTCTCATGTGGAAGTTCTCCCACATTAGTAGAATGATGTATATAATATAAACTATTCTTTAACATTTTTTTATTTATTTTATGTGTATGAACATTTTGCCTGCCACTTTCATGCCTGGTACCTGTGGCAGTTAGAAGAGGTGTCAGTCCTCACTGAAACTGGAGTTCTAGATGAGTCCCCATTTGTGTGCTGGGAATTGAACCCAAGTTCTCTGCAAGATCAGGGTGCACTCTTAACCACTGAGCCATCTCTCCAGCCCATTCAGACCTGTATATACATAGAAAATATCTAGAATACAGAACTTGTAATGAATTGCCTCTGAGCAAGAAAACAAGTTGGAAGCATTTTTTTTCTGTTAAATTTTCTTAACATTTTTCTTCCTCTTCATCGCTTTCTCTTATTTCCTTTCTCATTGCTGTTTCTTTTTCAATTAAAGGGATTGAGCTCTCCCAAGTGATTCTGATGTGTACCCTGTTAAGAAACCATGGCTAAACTGGGTGGTGGTGGTACACACCTTTAATCCCAGCACTTGGGAGGCAGAGGCAGGCGGATCTCTGTGAATTTGGGACCAGCCTGGTCCATAGAGCTAGTTCCAGAACAGCCAGGGCTACACAAAGAAACCCTGTATCAAAAAAACAAAAACAAAACCAAAACCGAAACCATGGCTATATACGTTACACCCTCATCTTGTTGTAGACACAGTAAAGGCCAACTCTCATTCCTCAGTTTCCTAGCATTGGTGGAATTTTTGAGGAACAAATCCTTGGCTGGATTGGTGATGCCAAACTTTTGTTTGTCTCTCCTACTGAATTTGGTGTGGATAAAAGAGCACTTGTCACATGAGAGGAGTGGTCTCTGTGTTTAACCAGCCTGACCCCAAAGTACTGCAGTCATGAAGAAAATGTTTCCGTGAAACCATGGGGGCAGTAAGGAAAGAACACAGGTTCAAATCCCTACCTGGGTAGGCCTTTTGATTCTGTTTAGAGGGTTGAGATGAAGACTGAATAAAAAAGATTAAAAAGAATACGTGTAAAGCTCTTGCTACCACAGATCAGTGTTCTCACAAACAATATTGTAATCTTCATCCCTAAAATGTACTCCCCCCCCCCCAGACAGGGTTTCTCTGTGTAGCTTTGCGCCTTTCCTGGATCCCGCTCTGTAGCCCAGGCTGGCCTCAAACTCACAGAGATCCGCCTGCCTCTGCCTCCCGAGTGCTGGGATTAAATGCATTAATGACTGGAAGACCTTGTAATACTGGGCCCTTCCGTGGAAGGAAGGAGGTTATCATGGACACTCACTGTATTTCTTCCTGTTTCTAGCCGATGCTTTGATGGGAGCACACCAGTCCATGCAGCAGCTTTTTCAGGCAACCAGTGGATCCTCAGTAAACTGCTGAATGCAGGGGGTGACCTGCGACTCCACGATGAGAAGGGTCGAAACCCACAGGCCTGGGCCTTGGCAGCAGGGAAGGATCGTAGCACTCAGGTAAGAGTGGGCCTTCTTATCTAACTATGCCCAGTGGAAGAATATGGACTAATAGTCAGGATCCCTGGGAGCAGAACAAACTTATAGTGGTCTTAGCATTAACATTGGACAGAGAGACCTGAGTTGAAACAAGTTAAGTGCTTGTGGAGACCAGAGATAAATATGAGGTGTCTTTGCTCAATCACTCAACACCTTAATTTTTATTTATTTATTTATTTATTTATTTATTTATTTATTTATTTATTTATTTATTATGTATACAGAAGAGGGCTCATTGTGAGCCACCATGTGGGTGCTGGGAATTGAACTCAGGACCTCTGGAAGAGCAGTCGGTGTTCTTAACCACTGAGCCATCTCTCCAGCCCCATCTTTTTAGTTTTTTAAAGTATGTCTTTCCCTTTAATATTACCGTGTATTGTGTATTTATGATGTGTATGTGCCTTGGTGTGAGTATGGAGGTCAGAAGACAACTTTTCACAGGCTGGTTCTGCCATGTCGGTGCTGGAAATCAAACTCAGGTCCTCTGGATGAGTGAACAGCAAGTGCTTTTAACCACGGAGCCATTTCTTCAGTCCCTCCATCTTTATTTTTTTTTATTTTTTTTTTTTTGTTTTGTTTTGTTTTTTTTCGAGACAGGGTTTCTCTGTGTAGCTTTGCGCCTTTCATGGAACTCACTTGGTAGCCCAGGCTGGCCTCGAACTCACAGAGATCCGCCTGGCTCTGCCTCCCGAGTGCTGGGATTAAAGGCGTGCGCCACCAACGCCCGGCCCATCTTTATTTTTTGAGACAGGATCTTTCATTGAACCAGGCTGGTAGGCCTGACCAGTGAGCTTCTACGATCTCCTACTACGTCTCCTTCCCCTGATGCCCTCTACTCCCAGTGCTGGAGTCACAGGCATGTGCCACCCTGCCCAACTTCTCATGTAGGTTCTGGGGCTCTGAACTCAGGTCCTCATCCTTACATGGCAGGTACTTTACCAACTAAGCCACCTCCTTAATCCTGTGATACGTTTTTTTTTTTTCTCGGTTTTTTGAGACAGGGTTTCTCTGTGTAGCTTTGCGCCTTTCCTGGATCTCGCTCTGTAGACCAGGCTGGCCTTGAAATCACAGAGATCCGCCTGCCTCTGCCTCCCAAGTGCTGAGATTGAAGGCGTGCGCCGCCGCCGCCGCCGCCGCCACCACCACCACCACCCTGCTCCTGTGACACGTTTTAATGCGAACTAAATAACATGACAAATGTAAAACAAAACAGCATACAGAGTGCCAGCACTTCCTTGTACCCTGGCTTAGCTTCCTCATCCACTGAAGGACAGAATTGGAGGAAATGGCTGACAGGTTCTCTTCATGAAAACATTCCATGTCTGTAGAAAATCACCAGGGTCTTTCCCTTTCCAGAGATTCCCTGTTGAGAGCTCTCAGCAACTCAGACCATTCATCTGCATGCTGAAGCCTCCATCCCCTCATACTGTCAGCACTGAGTGTCTCTGCTGTGTGTTGCAGATGGTGGAGTTCATGCAGCGCTGCACTTCACATATGAAGGCTATCATCCAGGGTTTCTCCTATGACCTCCTGAAGAAGATAGACTCCCCTCAGCGTCTCATCTGCAGCCCACCCTGGTTTGGTAGCCTCATCCAGGGGTGAGCACAGCCTTGAACCACTTCAGCCCTCCTCGTGGGAGCCTCCTGGGTCTTTAGCAGCATAACAGGTTGAAGCAGGGAGGGGGAAGCCTGTCACTGTTGAATTGCTAATTAGATAGGACCTATAGTATTTCCAAGAGCAGAATTAGAACAGTCACATCTTCCTCCTCTTCCTCCTCCTCCTTCCTCCCCTTCCCTTTTTTTGCTGGTTTTTTGAGTCATGGTCTCTCTACATAGTCCTGACTCTCTTGGAATTCATTGTTCAGACCAAACCTCAAACTCAGAGATCAGCCTGCCCCCTTCTGAGTGCTGAGATTAAAGGTATGTGCCACCACATCTGGCAGCAGAATAGTTTTCATTGAGTCTGAGTTGAAACTGCTGAAGAAGCATCAGCTGAGCGTTCATTGCATGCATGACACAGTGCCAAGTTCTTAAAACTAAAGAAATAGAAGGCACTGCTATTGTAAAACTTGAGTTGATGTGTGGATGAATTTCTAAACGGTTTTATTAAATGGAAAACACGGAGCCAGATACAGGGGTGAAAGCCTTAGAGAGATATGGGAACTAGGGAGAGCCACCAGCCACCCTTACCTCACCAACTGCAGCTTCCAAATGCACGTTACTTCCTGTCTACCCATGCCCTTATATGCCTTGCTGTTCTGCTCTCTCATTGGCTCTTAGCCCAGCTACCTCACTTTCTTGTCACTGTCTGTCTGTACAGACCTCCACATCTCTATGGTTGGTACTGGGATTAAAGGCGTGTGTCACCACACTTGGCTCTGTTCCCTAGTATGGCCTTGAACACACAGAGACCCTGCCGGCTAAGTGATGGGATTAAGGGTGTGTGCTGCCTGACTTTGTTTACTAAAAATGACTGGCCTTTCCCCCTGTTCTCCAAGTAAGCTTTATTTATCAAAGCACAAATAAAATATCACCACATTGATGGAACCCTGCTATGCAGGTGGTTTGAGTGTAGTAGTGGGAAGAGCAGTGGCTGGATGAGCAGCATTTGTGTCTAGTCCTTGCAGATGTCCTCTGTCCTTTTGTTGGCCAGCAGGTCTCTCTCCTTGGGCTGTATTTTTCTCATCTCTAAAATGAAAAAGTTGTAGAAGATATACTTTATGATTCTTTCCAACTCTGACCACTGTTTGTATCTATTGATGCATGATGAATCACCTCTCAAATTTAACAACTTGAAACACTAAGTATTTCTGATCTCACACAATTTCTGTGAGTCAGGAATCAGAGAAGGGGTTGGGAGTACCATCATCTGAAGGCTTGACTGAATGGGGGTTCAGTTCTAAAATGGCACACTAACACGACTGGCACAATGTTGCTGGGGTTGGATCCCTAGTGGCTGCTTGAATGTCCTCAAAGTTCCCCCAGACCACTGATCCAAGAGAGATGAGGGCAAAAGTCAGGGTAGATCTTACTTTGGAGATGACTCCCTATTGTTATTATGTCTTATTGTATGTGTGTGTGCGTGTGCATGTGTGTGTGCAAGTACCCATTTGTGCACATGCCATCATGCATGAGTGGAGATCAAAGAAAAACTTGTGGGAGTCAGTTCTTTCTCCTTCATGTGGAACTTGGAGATCAAACTCTGGTCATCAAGCTCAGTGGTGATCACCTTTACCCACCGAGCCATCCCTCCTCTGCCCAAGTAACTAACTCCATTATTTCTGCAATATCCTACTGAGCTAACAGAGCCGCCTGAAATGACCTGTGAGAGTGTAAATACCAGGAGGTGAGAATCATAGATCCTTCCTCAGAGGGTGTCTATTACACCATCTTCATTTCTATAACAAAAACTCAATTGTGTTCATTTGGCCATACATATACTAAAATTGGAATACAGAGAAAATTGCCGTGACCCCTTGTGCTAAGATAATATACAAATTATCTTAGTGATCTCACACAATTTCTGTGAGTCAGGAATCAGAGAAGGGGTTGGGGGTGCCATCATCTGAAGGCTTGACTGAATGGGGGTTCAGTTCTAAAACACTTAGTGAAGTGTTCGGTATTTTTTTGTGTGGCTGTTGGTAGGAAGAAAACAGAGCCATCCACTTTAGTGCCACTTGCTGCTGCTATACACCATCACTGCCTGTTTATAACCACCATCCTTTGTCATCTCCTCCCCCATAAACTCAGGTGACCACCAGTTTGCCTTGAACTCTGTATCCTCTGTCTCCACCTCCCAAGGGCTGGGGTTACAGACAAGTATAACCTTGCCCAGTCTAGTCTTAAACTCACTAGCCTAGAATGGCTTCAAACTTGAGGTCCTCTTGCCTCACTCAGCCTCTCAAATGTTGGAATTACAGCTGTGTGCTACCACTGTCAGTTGCCTAAAGTCTTTTCTCCTCCTTTATGTGACAGGGTCTCACATGGCCCTGGCTGGCCTCAAACTCAATATATTGTAGGGGAAGTTTTCCTGTGTCCCACCTGGCCCAAGGTCAGGACAAATCTCTCTCACCCACCAGTCCTGCAGCTGCTTGGACCCAAGTAACCACACACAGAGGCTTATATTAATTAAAACTGCTCAGCCATTAGCTCAGGCTAACTACTGACTAGCTCTTACACTTAAACTCAGCCCATTTCTGTTAATCTGTATGTCGCCACATTTTCTGTGACTTTACCTGTATGCCATTACATGCCTCTCCCTAGACGGTGGGCTGGCGTCTACTCCTCAGTTCTGTTTTTCCTTCCCAGAATTCTCCTTGTCTGCTTATTCCATCTATACTTCTTGCCTGGCTACTGGCCAATCAGCATTTTATTTATCAACTAATCAGAGTAACACATTCACAGCATACATAACATCCCACAGCACCTCCCCTTTTCTGTCTAATCAAAAAGGAAGGGTTTAACTTCAACATAGTAAAATTACATATAACAGTTATCAAGCAAGAATTACAGTTACAATATCTAGTCTATTTGTATTTGGCAAAATTAAAGAGAATATTCTATTTATCCTTTATCTGTGAGTCTATGGTTTCATATCTAACTTATCTTTTATCATAACAAGGAAAATTATAACTATCTAGTCTTCAACTACATCAAAGATCTCAGAAGGAATATAATATTACCTAAGTAAACAGGAAGTACATTGTAAGCAACTTTCAAAAATCTAGAATGACAGAGACAGCTCGCTGCCTGGACAGTCATCCAAAGTTCTTCTGCAAAGTTGGGGCATCCATTCTTCAGCCCACAGGCCTAGCTTCCCACGGGTTAGGATTACAGGTGTGAGCCCCATGCTTGATTATACTCTTAACAAGAAGTCAAGCTTGGCATGATGGTGCACAACTGTAATCCTTGTAGGGCTGCTAGGCAAGGAGAAAGGGAATAAAAAGGGCTATTTGCAGCCACATGCTTCTCAGGCACCATATTGAACATAATACATATCTATGTCAGCTTCCTCCGCAGAACCCATGACCCACAATATCCTTTCTAAAACAGAGAGAAAGCATTATTTTCTTTTTCCATCTTAACTCTCTCCTCCAATGAAATTACAGAGTTCTCCAACTTGCCTGTCCTGTTTTTTGTTTTGTTTTGTTTTTTCAAACTTCAATAAATTGTCCTTGAGTTTTCTTCTGAATTTAAGTTCTTTTATCTACCAAACTAATACTTCTAAAAGAGACCCTGTGTTCCTCAGTACCAGCACTTTAGGAGAGGGTAGAAGATCTCATACCAGCCTGGGCTACATAAAAAGACCTTGTCACAAAGGGGGGAAAGGCCAAATAGTTTCAGCTGCCTTAGTGTGTTTTCTGTTTCGGTGATAAATGTCATAATATTACATAATTTCAGCAGTTTGGTGAGGAAAGATTTATCTGGTTTACACTTCCTTGTAGCTTGAGTTCTAATTGGTCTTAATAATAAAAACCTGGAGTTAGATATCAGGGTGAAAGCTGAAAGATCAGAGAAGCAGAGCAGCCAGCCATTAGATTTCTTAACTCTAGGAATCCTCAGACTGAAAAGGGCTGAGCTCTTCTCTCTATCCTGCCTTATCACTTCCTCTCTCAGCCCAGCCATGTCACTTCCTGCTTCTTTGTCCCAAGTACTGGGATTAAAGGTGTGTGCCACCACTGCCTGGCCTCTAGTGTCTAGTTTCGCACCCTGATCTCCAGGCAAGCTTTATTTGTTAGAGCACAAACAGAGTATCACCACACTTCCTGGTCACAGTCCGTCATTGAGGGAAATCATGGCAGGAACTCCAGCAGAAATAGTTTTTTACTTACTTATTCCCACTGGCTTGCTTGTTCAGCTTCACTTCTTATACAGTGTAGGCCACTTGCCTAGGAATGGCACCACCCACCACCCACAGTGGGCTGGGCCTTCCTGCAGCAATTAGCAATTGAGAGATGACCCACAGACCTGGTCACAGGCCAGTCTGATTTGGAGAGTTCTTTAGTTAATGGTTCTTGTTTACAGGTTTGTGTTAGGTGGATGGCTGAAGCTAATTATGGTAACAATTACACAGTTTTGAAACCTTGGTTTAGTGTTGTTCTTTTGGATATGAATGATAAATTCTTACTTTTTTTTCTTTTAAATGTTTCTAGGAGCCCAAATAGTTCTCCTAACCGACAGCTCAAACCTGGAATCATTTCTGCCCAAAACATCTACAGCTTTGGCTTTGGGAAGGTAAGAGGTTGCCACTCCTAGCCAAGATTTGCTGGTCTAGCTAGAGAATCATATGACCACATCTCTCCACCTCATTCAGCTCTTCTCTTTTTTGGGCGTGGGGTTTGAGGTAGGCTCTCAGACTTGCAGCAGTCCTGCATCTGCTTCCCAGTGTTGGGATTACAGCTGTAAACTAGAACAGGCTAAACCTGATTGATGATTTTCTCCCCCCACCTCTGGAAAATCAAAGGTCATTCATTCATCCAGCTATGTTCCCCAATGGCCTCTTTCTTTAACTGGCAAATACTATTTGTCCTCAAAACATTTCTCAATTCATTAAAAGCATTTCAATATACTCATTAAACCTGTGGGAGGCAAGGCCATCGGGAAGCAAATCCGTAGTGTTGGCACAGCTCTCTGCCTCTCTGTTAAGGGAGAGTGTCTGGGACCTTCGTGAGAATTAAAGAATCTAGGTCCTCTTGCATCCTAAGCAAGTGCTTTGTCTCTGAGTTATATATGATACCAGCCCTCAGTTCCTCCCTCCTATCCTCAGAGTATTTTTTCTTCTTCTTTGCTCTTTTGCATTGTAGGAAAGATACTTCTTAGTGTTCCTGTCCTTACTGAAAAATGGTAAACACTATATAGAATTCATTTGAATGACTGGCACGATATGAAGTGTGTAGAAAGTGATCCATCCCACTGGGGAACATTGCTGGGTGAATGAATGACCTTTGCTTTTCCAGTCTCTATTGTTTCTACCAAGGTGCTTGGGGTTGGGGTAGAGGCAAAAAGACTTTTGGCTTTTTCCCCCCCTCCTGTTGATGGGGGTGAACCCAGGACCTCTGGCATGATATGCAGCTGCTCTACTGTGGAGCTGTATCCCCAGCACAGGTATGTTGACTTTTGCTGTACACAGGCCTGGATTCTGGAGAGGTCACAATAGGCCTCTGTCTTTGTTACATTTCTATTGCCATGACAGAATACCATGATCAAGGCAACTTATAAAAGAAAGCATTTCATTTAGGTGCTCATGGTTCCAGAAGATTAGAGTCTATGACCTTATGGTAGGGAGCATGGCAACTGGTAAGGTAGGCATGCTGCAAGAGCACTAGCTGAGAGCTCACATCTGGTCCACAGCACAGGGCAGAGAGCTAACTGGGAATGGAGTGCATTTTTTGAAACCTCAGAGCCCACCCCCAGTGACACACCACCTACAACAAGGCCACACCTCCTAATGCTTCCCAAACAGCTCCAGTAAGTGGGAACCAAACATCAGTTCTCATTTAGACTACCACAGTCCCCTTAGTCCCAGTTACATCATTTCAGGTAAGATATTGGACTTCTGTCTGTGAACCACCTCAGTAAAAGGGAAAGAATATTATAGAATTCAAAATAGTATAAAATTAATTGTGGATCATGTAGGATCATGCCTATGATGCTACCCTTTAGAAGGATGTGTCATTGTAAAAAGAAATGCCAGAAGCTACATGAGATGGCATACTCCTGTAATCCCAGAACTCAGGAGGTGGAGGCGGGGAGATCATGCATTTGAAGTCTGTGTGAGCTACATATTGAGATCTTGTCTCAAAAACAAGTAGTATAGCTGGGCATGGTGGTACACACCTTTAATCCCAGCACTTGGAAGGTGAGCAGGCTGATCTCTTTGAGTTTGAGGCTACTGTGGGCTACATAGTGCTAGACCATGTCTCAAAATTCAGCCACCCAACAACAAAGATAGTACATAGATGTATTTACTAAGTAATCAGCAGCTCTAAGCCAAAGTGACAAGACTCTGCGGGTATTTTGCTTTCCCAGTTTCTTCCCCCGCAATTTGAAGCTGTTCCTTGGTTTCAGTTTTATCTCACTCCAGGGATGCAGCTCACTTATCCAGGATCTCTTCCAGTAATTGGAGAAAAGGAAGTGATTCAAGCTGATGATGAGCCTACCTTTTCTTTCTTCAGTGGCCCCTACATGGTCATGACCAAGTAAGTGGGAGCTGGCCAGTGTCCCCTGGGAAGAGTGGCTTCCTGTGAATTGATAAACTCATATGTGTTTAAATTAGGGTTTCTCACTGTGTGCATTTTTAGCTGGATGATTCTTTGTTGAGGTCAGACTTGTGCATTGTAAGATGTTCAGGAATGTGCCTGATCTCTGCCCATTTGGGTACCCTTAGCAGCTGTTCATACCCCCCTCAGTTATGACAAGCAGACTGTCTATAGACATTACCAAATAGCCTCTATCCAGAGAACAGCTGCTCTGAGAAGGTTCGCATTTCAGTATGCTAACCTTTCTGCTTTCTAAAGAATTAGAGGCAGCAAGATGGGGATTATCTTGCCTCTGAAATGGGCTGTGGCTCTCACCAGCCAAATCCAGGGATGGTGGCAGTAATAGGATTTGGAGATGACAGAAACCTCTTGGATGTGTTCACTCCTCAGAGACCTAGTCTTTGTAGGGTCAGAAGAGCTGCCCTGGCTTTTAGAACCTGGATGCTTCTTTCCTCCTTCAAAGGAACACACATCTAAAAAGCCTCTGGTGGCCTCACAAGGCCCCTTGCCCCCTTGTTTTTCTACCCACGCTGTGAATTTGTTGTCAGGCTACTCCTCTGCCCCACTGCTGTTGCTACTGTCAGTCCTAATGGCCTCTTAACTGTGCTCTGTTCTCTGATCACAGCCGCCCTGTCCATTTGCCACACTGCTGTCACCACTGTCTAACACAAAAACCTTATGAAAATACTCTCTTCCCTTGAATCCTTCTGTGACTTTTGCCCCACCTAATTCTCCAGGGTGCTTTAGACCCTGGGAGGTGGTAGGAGGGAGGATCCAGCTGGCTTAAGGGACAGTAGAGATTCTGTGGTCTGGGTCTGTGGGAAGGAAGACTGATTTACGGAAGCAGTGGCTGCTCAACCCCTTCCTTGCACTCTCTCCACACCTTTTAGCCTAGTGTGGAACAGGAGCCGAGTCACAGTGAAAGAATTGAACCTCCCCACCCGTCCTCACTGTAGCAGGCTGAGGTTGGCCGACTTGTTGATAGCTGAGCAGGAGCACAGCAGGTAAGAAGGAGAACCAAGAACAAGACCCACTACAGGGCTAGGCGGCGGGGTGGCGGCACACGCCTTTAATCCTAGCACTCGGGAAGCAGAGGCAGGAGGGTCTCTGAGTTTGAGGCCAGCCTGGTCTACAGAGTGAGTTCCAGGACAGCCAGGGCCATAATACAGAGAAACCCTGTCTTGAAAAAAAAAAAACCAAACCAACAACAAATTGCATATAAAGAGAAAGAGGGATTAATGAACAGTATGAGGAGTGTGGATTGTGATGGTAAGGGCTCAAGTGTGTCAACTGTCCCATACGTCATGTCTTTGGATGAACAGGCTCCAGGACCATCTGGCTTTTCTGCTGTGGCCCCTGAGGCCTGTTCCATTTGGGACACTGTACCCACCAGGAGAGCAAATGACTGTCCTGCTTTCACAGAGTATAGCAGTCCGTGAGATCAGATGTCTGAGAACCACACCTCCACTACTGAGTCTCAGTTCCAAAGGCTTCCTAAAGTTCTAGAGTTCTGTCATTTAGGTCTTGGTGAGTCAGACACTGGATTATTCCACTTAGCCCTGCAAAAGGTGTTTCTAGACAGGTGAAACCCTTGCTTTTGAAGAAGCTAGCCTGAATGACCCACACAATCTGAAAAGGCAGGTAGATAGGCATGGTGTATGCTTTGACATGAGGCTGAGTAGGTATGACTTCGGACACATTACCTTGACATTAGCTACCTCCTTTTTTTTTTTTCCCTCTAGAACTCACTCTGTAGACCAGGCTGGCCTCGAACTCACAGAGACCCACCAGCCTCTGCCCCGCCCCCCAAGTCCTGGGATTAAAGGCGTGTGCCACCACTGCCCGGTTGGCTACCTCCTTTCTAGAAATACTCTACCACTGAGCTGTATCCCTAACTCTTAATTGATTACTATGTTTCTTTTTGTTGTTTTTGTTGCTTGTTTTTTGAGACAGGGTTTCTTTGTGTAGTCACCCTGGCTGTCCTAGAATTGATCTGTAGACCAGACTGGCCTCAAACTCACAGAGATCCACCTGCCTCTGCCTCCCAAGTGCTGGGATTAAAGGTGTGCGCCACCACTGCCTGGCTTGGTTATTACATTTCTAAAGTAAGTAGGAGGGTGCATATCTGAGATGATGTATGTAGCTTATGCAGGGTGTCTCTATTAGGATTTCTATTGCTGTGACAAAAAACAATGACCAAAAAGCAAGCTGAGAAGGAAAGGGTTTATTTAGCTTACACTTCCGTATAGCTGTTCATCGTTGAAGGAAGTCAGGACAGGACCTCAAGCAGGGCAGGAGCTGATGCAGAAGCCATGGAGGAATACTACTACTGACCTGCTTCACTTGGCTTGCTCAGTCTGCTTTATTTTTTTTCTTTTTCTTTTTTTTTCCAGCCTGCTTTCTTATAGAACCCAGGACCACCAGTCCAGGGAAGGAACTACCCACAATGGGCTTCTGCCCCCAGCCCCCATCAGTCACTAATTAAGATCTACCTTACAGCCAGATCTTACAGAGGCATCTTCTCAATTGAGGTTCCTCCTTCCAGATAACTAGTTTGTGTTTCAAGCTGACATAAGACTAGCCAGCACCCAGAGTATCTTGTTTTGTAGGTTTTGACAACATTGTTATTATTGCCACTGATAACTCTTAAACCTTCAGCTTCTTCCAATAGATGTCTCCCCTTCCAGAACTCATTTTATTTTCTAAGAAAAATACTGTATATAAATTGTATTTTGTTGGCTTTTGTTTTTCTGTGTTTTATTTGTTTTTGAGACAAGATCTCATGTATCCCAGACTGGACTTGAGCTCACTGTGTAGTAGAGGGTGACCTTGAACTTGACCTTCTCCTGCCTTCACCTCCCAAGTGCTGAGATTATACGTTGTGCCTCCATGCCTGGCTATGAATGGGATTTGTTTAGAATGGGTTCAAATGACATAAAAGAAAGACTGTCACCTGCGTTTTCATTATGCTCTCATATGCCCTGTCCCTTATGAAGCTTTTTACCTTCTGTAGCAACCTACGGCACCCTAACCTGCTGCAGCTGATGGCTGTATGTTTGTCCCGGGACCTGAAGAAAATTCGCCTGGTTTACGAGCGTATCACAGTCGGCACACTGTTCAGTGTCCTCCATGAACGAGTAAATGGTCTTTCTGTAGATTTCCCCAATTGCTCTCACTCTTCTCCCTGCCCTCTTCCGTGCCGTCTTTGCAGAGTTCTCATGTAGAAGATAGATCTGTAAATCCTTTTCATGGATTACATATGGTGTAACATGCCAGATAAGACTGATAAGCACATGTTGGAACTAATGGGATTTAATTCTTTTACATTGATTGATCAGTTGATTGATTTGTATGTCTTGTCTGTCTGTGTACCACCCCATGCCTATATAGGTCAGAAGACAACTTGTTGGAAAGAGTGTTTTCCTTCCACGGAGGGTTCCAGGGATTGAATTCAGGTCACCAGGCTTGGCAGCAAGCACCTTTACCTCTGAGCCATCTCACTGGTCCTGATTCAATAGTCTTCCTTCTTTTCCTTCTTTCCTTAAACAAATTTATGGGGGGTGGGTACATAACATGCCACAGTTATACGTGTGGAGGTCAGAGGATAACTTTGTGGACTTGGTTCTCCCCTTCCACCTTTCTGTGGGTTCTCAGTAATAAAAGCAGGTCCTCAGACTTACATCACAGTGGCTTTACCTGCTGAGCTGTCTAGTTGGCCTTGTTCTGTTTTGTATTGAGACAGGCTTAACTATGTGACCCCGACCAGCCTCAAACTCATGACCTTCCCACCACTCAGCCTCCTAAGTGCTGGGATTGCAGATGTCTACCACAATTCTGGCTTCTCAGTCTTGCTTTCTTATCAGCCCTTCAGTAGCTCAACAGAGCCAGAAACATATTGATGCAATTCTAGCTGAGCCATTGGCCACAGGTTCTTTCCCCCTACATTTTACTTGTGCTCTGTCCTGGTTTGTTTATTTTTTTCTTCTCACCTCTCAGATTTCCTTGGGATGGAGGAGTATCTCCGTGATTGACAGATCTTGTGGCTGAGTTTTCTTGGGGCTGGGATATGGCTTCAAGGAGTTCTTTCTCTTTGACCTTATTCTAAATACCGTGGCCGAGCGGCTGGAGAGATGGCTCAGTGGTTAAAAGCACTGACAGTTCTTCCAGAGGACCCAGGTTCAATTCCCAGCACCCACATGGCAGCTCACAACTGTCTGTAGCTCCAGTTCCAGGGGACCTGACACCCATGGCAAAACACCAATGCACATAAAAAATAAAAGTAAATACCATGGCTGGGAGTAAAGAGAGACACATACACCCCCTCACCCCCTCACCCCCGTGAGTCTCTCTTCTTCATCTGATAGGGCTATTGCAACTTGTAGATTCTCTGCAACTTGTAGAGTCCTTTGAGCTTCCAGGTTCTCCCAGCCCCAGAATTGGATAGGGAGGTGCCAGGGCAGGTTTACTGGTGGGAGTGAAGGGACCGCCCCTCCCTGGCAGTTTCCCCACATTAAGCTGGAATGCAGATACCAAGTTTAGAGTACTTTCTTCTAATTTGTCAAGATAGAAAGCAGCTTACCTGTAGGAAAGGAGCTGAGGTTTGCAGCCAGGGTCCTGGATCAGTGGAACTACAGATCAGTCACTTAACCTCACTGGCATTTAGGCTCCCCTCTGCTGAATGAGAATACCGGGAAGTGTGAGGACCAAATGAAGACTTTGGAAATGACACCAGGAGGGCTTGTCTTTTGTTTTTAGAACTTTCTCTTTTGCTTGCAGAGGTCCCAGTTCCCAGTGTTGCACATGGAAGTGATTGTGCACTTACTGCTCCAGATCGCTGATGCCTTGATATACCTGCATTCCCGAGGCTTTGTCCATCGCTCCCTTAGCTCCTACGCTGTCCACATTGTCTCTGCAGGAGAAGCAAGGCTGACCAACCTGGAATATATGATGGAAAGGTAGGTATAGCCTCCAGTGTAGCTTCTTTCTGAAGAGGGACTCCCTGGGGAACCTTTGTTATAGCGCTGAAATCTAATCTATTCAGGTTTCATAATTGGTGGGAAAACTGTCTGTCAGCACAGAAAGATTTACCAAATGCAAAGGCTATATATAGACTGCTCAAAAAATGTGTTTTACATTGTGTGTGTATTTGTGTGTATGTGTGTAAGAGAGAGAGAGGGAGAAAGAGGGGAGGGGGAAGGCAACTTATGGTACTTTCCTTCCACCATGCAGGTCGTGAGGATGAAATCCAGGTCATCAGGCTTGCTCTTGGGAACTTTCCCATTGAAGCCTCTCACCAGTCCTCCTTTTTGTTTTCTGAGATGGGGTCTTGTGTGTAGCTCAGTAGTATGTAGTTCAGGCTGGACTTGAGTTCACAGTCCTCTTTCCTCTGCTTCTCAAGAGCTATTGCAGGTATGCGTTGCCACATCTGGCTTCGAAGTTACTTCTGCTTAGGGTAGTCTCATTTTCATAAACATGTAACATGCCTGTATTAACCAATGTATATCATAGCCTCTTTGCACTCTAAAATTTTCCACTTGTTACAACAGAGTTGTATTATCCTTTGGGTTTTTGAGATAGGATTTCTCTGTTTAGCTCTGGCTGTCCTGGAACTCCATCCATGCTCTGTAGACAGCCTTGGAGAACTTCTTGCCTCTGCCTTCAGAGTGCTGGAATAACTGCCCTGGGCAGAGTTGTATGTTGTTACCTTGTAATCTATTATGTGTGTTGAAAGGGGCCTTGTTATACATTTCTCCCATTAGTGGCCAGCCACCCTTAAGGCCTCAGTTGCCCACTGCATTCTTTTCATTGCTAGTCAGGGATAAGAGAACGCATAGAGGGTACATAGTCAGATTTGGGGCTAACCTGAAGTGGGCACATCACAGCTTCCCACTTTGCTCTGGGCCAGAGCCAATTACCTTCTTATTGAATGGAGGCTCAGAAATGTACCTTAGCTATAGAAGAGAGGAGGTAATAGGCACCAGTGAGCCTTATCTTTGGTCTTATCTTCTGCTGAATAACAAAAGCACACTGTGCCTTCAAGGGACCCAAGCACAGCGGGAGACACTTAAAACAGCTCCCTTATTCAAACACTGGTAGTTGGGCTTTGTTTCCTACTGGGCTGAGGCCAGAGACTGACTCTTAATTCCCCACACCAGGCTCTAGGAGGCAGAGGGCCTCTGCTGTACATCCTCAATGCCATCCACAGCTCTGGGCCTTTGGCACCACGTTGGTTCTGTTCTGGACACTGCTCTTAGCCACTGGACTGACTCTGCTCACTTACACCTTCTTTCTTTGTCCGCTCACCACCCATACCTGGTGCTGTGCTTCTGAGTTGCAGCATGATTTTGCTGCTTACATTCCCCAGTAATTTACTGCTGTCACTACATGCAAAGCTCGGTGAGGACAGAAATTTGTTTTTATTCTCTCCTGGCTCCCAGATGCTGAGAACAGGCCCTGACTCATGGGCACTCAGTGGGAATGAAACAAAGTTTCTTACCTTTCTATGCACCAGTGGTTCTTGTGCTCTGTCTTAAAGGAGGGCAGGGGCTAGCTTGTGCTTGGTCTCGAGGACCTTGGTAAGGACTCTGAATTTTACCCTAACCATTGAGATACTGTGGGACATGTTTTTAGAGTATTTCTAGAGTATCACAGATGATTTATGGGTTAAGAATCTCTATGGCTCTTGTGTGTGAAGGGCCTGTGAGAGCAAGAGAGAGACAAGGGATCAGAGAGGGCGTGACTGGAAGCTGCTGGAGTTTTCTATGAAGTAGCAACAGAGGTCAGGTGGCAATTGTCAGTCAAGCCTCAGGTTTGTTTTTCTCAATCCTAGTTCAAACCCTTCAGGGTGGACCAGTGAGATAGCTCAGCAAGTAAAAGTGCTTGCCACACAAGCCTGACACCCTGAGCAGGAGCCCCAGAACCCATGATGGAAGGAGAGGATTGCCACCTGGAAGCTGTCTCTCCCCTGCCCACCCCAGACAAGATTTTTCTGTGTAGCCTTGGTTATCCTGGAACTCACTCTGTAGCCCAGGCTGGGCTCACACTCAGAGATCCACCTGCCTCTGCCTCCCTAGTGTTGGGATTAAAGGTGTGCACCACCACCACTTGGCTGTGAAAGTTGTCTTTTGATACCACCACATGCACACACACACACACACACACACACACACACACACAAAACAAAACAAACAAACAAACAAAAACTTTCAAAGGCTCCTTATTGCCTGCAAGAATAGGTTCAGACAATGTTTTGAAGTACGGAAGTCATCCTAAATGTGCACACTTCCTAGGAGGGGCTCTGACAATATTGCACTGTCATCCTTACCCTCTTCTACCTGGTTAGTTTTATTTACCTTTTTGAGACAGAGTCTCAAGTAGCCCAGGCTAGCCTCACACTTACTAGATAGTCAAGAATGGCCTTGAACTCTTGATCCTTTTGCCTCTGCCTCTCAAGTGCTGGGGGTATAGGCCTTTGCTGCAGTTCTAGACACTTGCTGGTTATTTGAACTCACTATCAGTCTATTCCCTTTCTGTGGTGCTCACCATATCTGCCATATCTAGTGTGCTTTGTATATACTTACTCTCCACACTTGCAGTTTTTTTTCTTTTCTTTTTAATAGTTATCATTTTGGTTTTTCGAGACATGGTTTCTTTTGTAGCCTTTGGCTGTCTTGGAACTCGATCTGTAAAACAAGCTAGGCTTGAATTCACAGAGATCCGCCTGCCTCTGCCCTCTGAGTGCTGAGATTAAAGGTGTGCACCATCACTGCCTGGCTAAAAATTTTATATTATTATTATTATTATTATTATTGTTGTTGTTGTTGTTGAGGAAGGGTTTTCTTTTTTAATTTTATTATGTACATAGTGTTCTGGCTAAAAATTTTATTATTATTATTATTATTACTATTACTATTATTATTAGTGAGGAAGGGTTTTCTTTTTTTTTATTATGTACATAGTGTTCTGCCTGCAGGCCAAAGAGGGCACCAAAAAAAATATATATATATAAAAATAAAATGCCCTTCGCTGGGCGATGGTGGCGCATGCCTTTAATCCCAGCACTTGGGAGGCAGAGCCAGGCAGATCTTTGTGAGTTCGAGGCCAGCCTGGTCTACAGAGTGAGATCCAGGAAAGGCGCAAAGCTACACAGAGAAACCCTGTCTCGAAAAACCAAAAAAATATATATATATACAAAGAGGGCACCAGATCTCATTACAGATGGTTGTGAGCCATCATGTAGTTGCTGGGAATTGAACTCAGGACCTCTGGAAGAGCAGCCAGTGATCTCAACTGCTGAGCCGTGTCTCCAGCCCCCTAAAACTTATTTTTAAAGTATATGTACATGTGTGTAGGTATGTGCACATGTGTGTAACTGCCTCAAAAGGACAGCAGTATCAGATCCCCTTGGAGCTGTAGTTATAGATGGTTGTGAACAACCCAACATGGGTGCTAGGAACTGAACTGGGGTCCTTTGAAAAACCAGTATGTGCTTTTAACAATTGAGCCGTGTCTTTAGTACCGTTTTTTTTTTTGTTTTTTTTGTTTTTTTGGTCTTTTTTACCACTAAGTCTTGCTATGTAAGTCTGGTTGGCCTGGAATTCATTGTGTAGTCTTGGCTGGCCTCAAATTTGTGACAGTCCTACTACCTCTGCCCCCTGAGTGTTGAGATTATAGTCATGCCCAGATCAAATAAATTTTTTGAGACAGGGTTTCTCTGTGCAGCTCTGGCTGTCCTGGAACTCACTCTGTAGACTAGGCTCGCCTGGAACTCACAACAGATCCACCTGCCTCTGCCTCCCAAGTGCTGGGATTAAAGTTAAGCACCACCACTGCCCAGCTCCCAGATCTAATTTTCAAAACATGTATTTGTGTATGTGTGCATGTGCATGAGGAGACCAGAGGTCAACATCATGTGTCTTCTTCAGTTGCTCTCTACACCAGGGTCCTCTTGTCTCTGGATTCCCAGCACTGAGATTGTAGAGAGGCTGGGAGCCTCAGTCTTCCCCAACAGGAAATTCTCAGCATTCAGTGATAAAAGACAGACTTATTTTATTAGCACACAGCTGTATCCTGTAGCCATTGCTTAAAGAGGCCTATCCCCATCAGAAATATTTCATGGTTTATATAAGGTTAGGTCTTGTCATGATCTGTGACCATTATCTTTTTGTCTCCACCCCAAAGGAGAAACCCCCCCCCCCAGCTAATCAAGTTTTACAGAAGCTGAAATTTGCAAGGTTTTACTTAAGACAGCTTTATCTTTAGCAAACAGGACTTGCTGTCTAAGCAGATGTTGGTGTTGGTCACTTTTTAAGGGAGATGAGCAGATGTCACCCTTTCCAGAAAATAAGAATGGGCAAGCAGGTTCACAAAGCAGAAGCCAGCAGTTCAGTGTTAGCTCTGTTGTCTCAGATCAGAGGTAGTTTCTTATTCCAGTGTAACCTCATAATTAATATTAAAGCTTTCTATTCTTCTTTCCTTCACTACTCCTCTTTGGAGGTGATTAATTTCATATGAGGCTCCAATTTTATAATTCTGCTTCATCCAGGGTCCATCTGCTGTGTTACTAAGTAGGGGACTAAGAAGTCATCACCATTTGTAACTTTATAGCTCCTATACAGGATCGAATGAACTGGAGCAGATAGACTGTAGGGTCCAAATGACAGACTCAGAATGACCATGATAAAGGCGTCAGCTGAAATTTCTGATTCCAGGAGTCCGAGGAGTGTCTTTAGTGCTTTTCTTTTTCCGGCTGTTCCCTTTAGCTGTTTAACGTTACATCTCTGCCTGCTCCTAATTTATTAGCACAGCAGCAGCAGTCTTTGTTTAAGAATCCCCCCTTAAACAGATCCTCCATTCTGTTCTCTGCTGTTGGTAGATTTAGACCTCTTCTGGAAGATGGCTTCTACAAGGGAATCTACTTGGTCCTGTGTTGTTCTTACTGCTTCACTTATGTGTTCCCTGTCCTTTATAGCCTAGTTAGACAGATCATTGCAGTGTATTTCTAAAGATGCTATTCCTCTGACCCCCCAGGCCCACTGCTAGAGGGATGAGAATAAAAGTGCTTTTAAGCCTGCCATGGGCTTGTACCTATGGTAAAGTAAGGGATTCATTACCTTAAGCTATCTTAGCTCATGGATTTATATAAACCAGAGTACGAAGCCCCATCCACTTAGGAGGGAGGCACTGGTGGGCCCAAGTTCTTATAATACCCAGGACCACCGCCCTAGTTGTGGCAGCACCCACAGTGAGCTGGGCCTTCCTTTATCAAGTTTCAACCAAGAAAATGTTCCATACCCATAGGCCAGTCTGGTGGGGCATTTTCTCAATTTAGGTTCCTTCTTCTCAAATGACTCTAGCTTGTGGCAAGTTGACAATAAATACCCAGGGTAGTTGTGTTCACTCAGTATTTGCTGCATGATTGGATGAATCTAGATGAAAAGAACACTTAACAGTACAAAAATCAGGGTTAACTACTTGGGCTCTATAATCCAGGGCAGCTAAAGTTTTGGATGTTTTGCTTGATAATACTATCAGACTTCAAAGGCTGACAGAAATGAAATCATTAGTTAAAGAGTGCCATCTGCTGTTGAGAAGACAGCATAACAGTTTATTCTGGTTTTGTATTCCCATAGAAATAGGAATCCTGAAGTGAAGCGCAGTTTGGAGATTGCCTGGCCCAACCCTAACCTTCCCGCCTTTATTTTAAAATTATGGTGCTGGGGACCAATCCCAGGGCTGCATGTATGCTAGGTAGGTGTGGTGATATATTGTGTCCCCCAGTATATTGTGCACCCTAATAAACTTACCTGGGGTCATAGAACAGAACAGTCACTAGATAGACATAGAGGCCAGAAAATGGTGGCACACACACCTTTAATCCTAGCATTCTGGAGGCAGAGATCCATTCCATTCGGACCTCTGTGATTTCAAGGCCACACTGGAAACTGAGCCAGGCATGGTGGCTCATACCTTTAATCCCAGGAAGTGATGGCAGGAAGCAGAAAGGTATATAAGGTGTGAAAACCAAGAACTAGAGGCTTTTTAAGTTTTCGGCTTTTGAGCAGCAGTTCAGCTGAGAACCATTCGGATGAGGACTCAGAGACTTCTAGTCTGAGGAAACAGGATCAGCTGAGAAGTTGGCAAGGTGAGGTTAGCTGTGGCCTGTTCTGCTTCTCTGATCTTTCAGCATTCACCCCAATACCTGGCTCTGGGTTTGTTTTTATTAATAAGACCATTTGAAATTCGTGTTACAGGTAGATGATGCACACTAAGCTACAGCCTCAGCCTAGCCCTGTCCTTTTTATACAGGAAAGTGAGGTCCAGAAGGATGAAGGGATGGTGTCCAGGGACCCAGCCAGTTGATTAGTGGCATAACTGAATGAAGCCAGATGGTAGGAAATGCCCCTAGGCCACAGGCAGGATGGACTGGAGGTTAGTGCAGGAAGATCAGCTTGGAGGCACTAGGATGGAGCTAGGGGGCCGCAATAGAAAGATGGGCAACACATTGAGGAGCTTGGCTCTTAAGGTGTTTAGTTGAGCAGATAAATTATTTATGCATTGAGGAGCTGATGTTAACAGCTGCCGGGTTGGGTTGGGGTGGAAGGAGGAAGGAGAGAATGTAAGCAGTAGCTAAGGTTGATGAGGAACATACTGGGCATGGTAGAAATAGTGTGAGATTTGGGCTTGCTGACCTCAGATGGAATTTCAGGCAGAAATGGCTATCCGGAAGTCATCATAGCCGCAACAGTACACCTTTCCTTGTAACATAAGTTAATGAAACCCTGAATCCAGGTAGCTTTCAACTCTGCAGTTGCTTTGGGTAACACTCTACTTGGGCTCATTGGTTTGTTTAACGTCCTTGTCAACATTCCATCTCCTGGCATAAAAGTGGTGCAGCAGTTTTTTCTACTCTTAATTCCTCAATTGCATCTTTAGAGCAGGACGCCACTCGACCCTGCAATGGTGTCACATCGCTACACCCAAATGTCATTTTAAAACGGCATCCCAGAAAACTCCACTGTGACAGCCAAAATAGAAGGTGTCATCCTCAGCACCACTCCAGCCCTTTTCCTTGTTGGCATGGAATACAAGGCCTCTCATACAATAAGTGAGCACTTGAGCTATATCCCAGTCCTCCCATAGAGCTTCAGAGAACGAAGAAAGGCTGTAAGAGAAGAGAGTAAGAACAGAAAGAAAGGATTTGAATTCTGGTTGTGACTTGTCCCTTCTTAGGACCTTAGCTAAGCTAGAGAAGCCTGTGGTTCCTTTGGAGAAATGCCCAGCTTGCCGGGCGTTGGTGGCGCACGCCTTTAATCCCAGCACTCGGGAGGCAGAGGCAGGCGGATCTCTGTGAGTTCAAGGCCAGCCTGGGCTACCAAGTGAGCTCCAGGAAAGGCGCAAAGCAAAAAAAAAAACCCGCTAAGCGAAAAAAAAAAAAAAAAAAAAAAAAGAAATGCCCAGCTTGAAGAAAGAAACATGGTAGTTTCCCAAAATATATTACAAATAGTAGAAAAACCATTGCCTTTTTGGGGGATAGCTGAGGATGCATGAGCATCCCCAGTACTCCCTTAAAACAAAACCATAACTAAAAAAGGCCTATTGGCTTTTTGTGGTGTTAATGTAATTTATGTTAATTTAATATATAATTATGTGGTGAACATTCCAAATTTGTACATTAAATATATAAATATTTGTGTATTAAGTATGTGTGCATATCACAATACACAATTCCCCAGTTTATCATTCAGTGATACAAATGAAAAGCCAGGATCATATTTTCTAGTTCTTGGCTTCCTGACCTCACTGCTCTTTGTCAAAGGCCCTGCTGGATGGGCTGGGAGCTGTGGAGGTAGATCTGGGAGGAACTGGGGAGAGTAGGTAAATATGATAAAAAAAAATACAATGTATAAAATTCTCAAGGAATTAATTCAAATATCATTAAAAAATCCCACTGATAGAAACTTCAATCTTAGAAGACCATCCTAGCTTCTGAAATCTGTGCTTATGCCAGACCAGCAAAGAACTTGTATTTGAGACAGAGTCTCACTGTATTCCTGGCTGGCCTGAACTTGCTCTGTAGACCAGGGTGGGATTACACTCACAGAGATTTGCTGCCTCAGACTCCCAAGTATTGGGATGTCTTAGTTAATTTTCTGTTGCTGTGACAAAGCACCATAATCAAGGCAATTTAGAAACGGAATTGTTTAGTTGGCTTCAGTTCCAGAGGATTGGAGTCCATGATGGAGGAACAAAGTCATGCGGCAGCCACACTGAGAGTTCACATCTTAATCCACAGTAGGAGGCAGAGAGAGAGCTGGGAAGTGTGCCAGTCAACCTCCCAACTAGTCCACGCCTCCTAATCCTTCCCTAACAGTTCCACCAGCTGGGGACCAAGCGTTCAAACATGAGCCTGTGGGGGCTGTTCTCACTCTCACCACCACATGGGAATATAGGCGTGTGTCATCACCTATAGCCTTCTCACCTTTAATAACAATTTAAAAAATGTTTTTATTTTATGTATATGAGCATGAAATGCCTGCATGTATGTATATATATGTGTCATGTGCATGCCTGGTGTCCACAGACACCAGAAGAGGGATTTGGACTCCCTGGAACTAGAGTTACAGGCAGTTGTGACCCACCATGTGCTGGGAACTTAACCCATGTCCTTTGCTCTACCTCCGAGGTACTTAGCTTATAGGTATGTGAGTGCTGGAGCATGAACTCAGGGCCTCATAACACGCTATGCAGGCACTCTGCTAACTAAGCTACATCCCCAGCCCCAGAATAACTTAGCTACTAATTATCAGTGAGCAGTCATCAAACCTTTACCAAGTGCCTGCCATTGTGGCCATATTATTTCTTACTTGGTGGGATGAGTACTTTATGCCCCACAGAGTGTTGCCACATCCATAATTTCATCTGATTAACATGACAGCCATGGGTATTCAGTACTGATTTCACTTCACAACCTCTTGTTGGCCTAGGAGACGTTTATGATAGTCTGACTTGGCTCTTAAGGTGTTTAGTTGAGCAGATAAATTATTTATGCAAATCAGGGAACTTTGATGAACTATAGAGCTCATTCCCCAGAGGACATGAGTTCAGAACAGAAGCAGTCGTGGGCTGGGCATGGTGGTGCATGCTTTTAATCCCAGCACTCAGGGGGCAGAGGCAGGTGGATCTCTGTGAATTTTATGCCATAGGATAAAGGCTCTTGCCGCTAAGCCTGACAACCTGAGGTCGATCCCTGGGTTCCACATGGTAGGAAGAGAGAGCTAATTCTCACAGATATCCTCTTATCTCCATATGCGCAGTCTGGTACATGCACATATACACATACACACAGTAAATAAATGTAATGAAATATATTTTTAAAATGATAAAGTAGTGGTGGTGGTGCATGCATTTAATTCCAGCACTTAGGAGGCAGAGGCAGGTGGACCTCTGTGAGTTCAAGGTCAACCTGGTCTACAGAGTGAGTTCTAGGACAGCCAGAGATGCTGTTTCACAGAGAAACCCTATTTTGAAAAACCAAAAAAGAAAAAATATATAGCTACTATATATATGTGTGTGTATAAATAGCTACTATATATGTATATATACATATATATATACATATATATATATAGCTACTCTCAGAGAGATGAATGCAGGATATAATAAACAACAAATTTAAGTAATAACTATTCTGCAGTTAATAAAACAGTACTACTTTTAAAGTAGGTGATCAGGGAAGGGCTTCCTAAGGAGGCAACTTTCAAATTAATGTTTTGGTCACAAGAAACAGCCAGTCACTGAGCGTGCCATGGAGAAGGAACTACTCATGCAGTGTGGAAGTGGGATGTCTTCCTAGTGCAAGTGAAAGGTGGTCCCTGTTGTTTGAATGGAGTGTGAGTGGGAATGTAGGGTCAGGCAAGCAGGAATGGTAAGGAGTTGTACATATTGGAAGAGCTCTGAGGCCGTGAATGTTAACTCAGTTTCTCATCGAGTTTTCAGAGCTCCAGGAGATTGATATCTCATAGGAAAATATTCATGTGCACTGTGTGGTGATCATGATGACTCCTTAAGAGAAATCTGCCTTGTGTTTCCTTCCACAGCCAGGATGATGGTGTACACAGGGACGTGACTCGAGTGCCCCTGCCCGCCGAGCTCTACAACTGGGCTGCGCCAGAAGTGATCTTACAGAAGGCGGCCACTGTGAAGTCAGACATCTACAGTTTTTCCATGATCATCCAAGAGATTTTAACAGGTGATCGAGGAGTGCATTCCAAGTTGATCAGAGTCCTTATTTTTAGGTTAGAGATTTCCTCCAGGAGTTACTTAGTTTTATGAAAATTCAGAACTTAAGAAAAAAATCCTGAAGGTTCTTTTTTTGTTTGTCTATTTTTCTGAGATAGGGTCTCTATCATGAATCCCTGGCCGTCCTGGAACTCGTTATGTAGACCAGGCTGGCTTCTGCCTCCTGAGTTCTAGGAATAAAAACATGCACCTACACCTGGCTTCAAGGATCTTCTTTGTGCTTATTAGACACAAGATAGTTTCCCAGAAATCTCTAACTATTTAAGACTCAGAAAAACCCATATCTGCTTGCTAGTGACAAGGCACTTAACTGAAGCAAAAAATAGGGACTGGTAGATGTATACATGATGTCACTTGAAAAAAAGAAAAAGAAAGCCCTTTGAAACCTACATGACTTCAAGTAAAGTACTCATGTAACTGAAGACAAAAGGACTCCTTCACGAGAGAGAGACAGACATAGCCACATGCATACACACATGTGAAACCACATTCAAGTGAGGGAGTAGGCCAGAGTCAGCTGCCCTTTGGATGTTTGTAATCCCAGAGGCAAAACTACACTCTTGATGACATGAATTCGTGGTCTGTTCAGCTTGGTGGCCAAGCATTGCCTTGTCTCCAGTTCTACTAGGGACCCCATGTGTGTGGGGTGCTGGCACTGCTGCTCGCCGTCTCTGACGTGGATGGATTTCCCTGGTACTTAGGTTAAGTGGCTCCAAGTGGTTTCTCTGTGGGAAGAAAGTAATGTTTAAAAGGGTCCAAGGAAGCCGGGCGGTGGTGGCGCACGCCTTTAATCCCAGCACTCGGGAGGCAGAGCCAGGCGGATCTCTGTGAGTTCGAGGCCAGCCTGGTCTCCCAAGCGAGTTCCAGGAAAGGCGCAAAGCTACACAGAGAAACCCTGTCTCGAAAAAAACAAAACAAACAAAACAAAACAAAACAAAAAAAAGGTCCAAGGGACTTGACTAAGTTCTTAACAACTTCTGATTTATTTTTTCCTTTCTTTTATTTCTCTACATGTTATTCTGTATTTTTAAATGTTTTATTAGCATATGTTAATTATATATAGTAATTGGTTTCATGATGGAAGTTTTTATACATGTATAAAATACATTTTGATCATATTCAACCTCATTGCTCTCTTTTATTTTTGATTTTATTTTATGTGTTATGGGTATTTTGTCTACATGCATGTCTGTGCACTTCTTGTGTGCCTGGTGCCTGCAGAGCCTAGAAGAGGGCATTGGATTCCTGGAACTAAAGTTACTGATGATTGTGAGCAGCCATGTGGGTGCTGGGACTTGAACCTGGGTCCTCTAGAAGAGTAGCCAGTGTTCTTAACTGCTGAGCCATCTCTCCACCCCCCATGTTACCCACTCCTGTCCCCCTCTCACTCATTTCCAACTAGTCCCCTTTCTACTTTCATGTCTGTCTGTCTCTTTTTTCCATGACCTGGTTAGTTCCATTAGGGTTTTTTACAGTAACATGGGCAAGAGGTTATTACAGAGACATAGGCAACCTACCAGTGGATACAACACTGTAGAAAATCACTGATTTTCTTATGCCTTAATCTTATTCCTACCTATTACTTTTTCCTTATAGACAACATACCCTGGAATGGCTTGGATGGCTCAGTTATTAAAGAAACCATAGCCTTGGGAAGTTATTTAGAAGCTGATGTCAGGCTTCCGGAACCTTATTATGATATTGTTAAGTCAGGTATCCACGCCAAGCAGAAAAATCGAACAATGAACCTACAAGATATTCGGTATATTCTGAAGAATGACTTAAAGGCAAGCCCTGAAATTGGGAGAAGTTTGTTTTTGCTCTCTACTTCATTGGGTTAGAGACCAGGAAGCTAGAGGCCCAGTTTTTCAAAACATTTGTGATGGAGGACAGTGGTGCATGCCTGTAGATGCATGCCATGCAAGCACATGGGTTGGGGATGGGGGTACTGAAATAGAATCAGGAGTTTGAGATGATCCTGGATTACATAGAAAGTTGAAAGCTAGTGTAGAGGTATGGCTGGGTCTCAGAAATCCTCTATTTTTTATACAGTGTTGCTGAGAAAAGCCTATTTGTTTAACTTAGTGAAGGCATCAGAGAATTTAGGATAGATGCTGGTGAAGTTGTAGGGTATAGTAAAAATTCAGTGAATGGCAGAATTGGAATAATAATAAGCTAATTAGGACTGATAGCCAGTCTGCCTAATAAGAATGAGGAGGTATCTGAGATACACACACACACACACACACACACACATAGGTGTATGTATGTTTCTAAAAACATGGAATTTGGATGACTTCAAATGTGTCCTTGACAATGTTTTGTTATAGGAGTTTCTTGGAGCTCAGAAAACTCAGCCAACTGAGAGCCCCAGAATGCAGAGCTATGAAGCCCACCCTGATGTTAATCCCTGTCTAGGGCTAACTTCAGAATATCAAAAAGATACTCCAGACTTGGACATCAAAGAGCTCAAGGAAATGGGTATGACTTGAACTCACAAAGCATTACTTTGATAACAGTGGGATGACTTGAGTGTTTTGTTTTACATTTTAAAATTGTGTGTATGTGTGCTGGTATATATGTGCCATGGTATATGTGTGGGGGTCAGTTCACTCCTTTTACCATGTGGTCCTGGGAATCAAGCTTGCCATCAGGCTTAATGGCAAGTGCCTTTACCTACTGAGCCATCTTATTGGCTCTTTTCTTTTTCAAAGAGAGATTTATTTTATGAGTGTTCTGGCTACATGTATGCCTGTGCACCAACATCCATGCCTGATGCCCAGGGAATCCAGAAGAGTTATATATATGGTTGTGATTCAGCATGTGGGTGCTGGGAATTGAACCCAGGTCCTTTGGAAGAACAGCCAGTGCTCTGAAAACAGATGGGTACTTTAGGAAAAAGCCAAGAGCCTTAAAATTATTAAGTTAAATCTTGTAGACTATATAAACATGTGGATTATATACAGAACTTAATAGTAACTGAATTTATAGTATGATCACTCATTGGAATTTATCTAACTGCTTAGAAAAGAAAAATAATTTTTAAAAAAGATTTATTTATGTATTTTATGTATATGAGTGATCTGTTTAACTGTACATCTGCATGCCAGAAGAAGGCATCAGATTCTATTATAGATGGTTGTGAGCCACCATGTGGGTGCTGGGAATTGAATTCGGGACCTCTGGAAAAGTAGCCAGTGCTCTTAACCTCTGAGCCATTTTTCCAGCCCCACAAAAATAATTTAAAAAATGTAAAAGTACTATCTGCTGACCAGCTGGGCACAGTGGTGTGCACTTACAACCCCACATTTGGGAAGCTGAGATAGGAGTATCACTTGAATTCTGAAGTTTGAGGTCAATCTTAGCAACATAGGACCTTATTTTTTAAAAGAGCTCATGTCACAACACTCATTTGATACCACCCTGTTACAGTTGAGGAGACTAAGGTTTAGAGAGTTGTGATACTCAGGATTGCAGAGCTTGTTTCAGAATTGGAACTTGGGCCTTTTAATTATAGCCTAATCACTGTTTACTTGGGCTCTCCTCTGACAGGGGTGGAAGCTTCCAGAATGTTCCCTTCCAAATTTTCATTATTTTTGTCCTTCATCCCATTTCCTGGAAGTTGTACCCTTATCAACATAAGTCGTGTGGGTCAGCCCTTGAATTACTCTTGTAGTCATCTATCCTTCCTGTGGTACAGTAGCTTCTTGGGCAGTATCTCCACTACTTGTATCAGATGCCCACCAAAAGCATCCCCTCAGCTGTTTGAGTCACACTATTTAATGCACAAAGGAAGCCATGAGTGTGGTCCTTGGGATCCAGGGGCCTGGAATTTGAATGTTCTGACAGTTAAACACATTGAAAATAGTATAAATGAAGAACATTCTTCTTAGGATTAGACCTCCATAGCCCCAAATGTCTGTCTCATTGGATGTCAAAATGGGAACTTTCACTTAGAGTAGAAATACCCTTTCATCCTCTGCTGGCTGGGTGTGATGATGCATGCCTTTAATCCCAGCACTTGGGAGGCTAGAGGCAGAGGCAAGCAGATCTCTGAGTTCAAGGCCAGCCTGGTCTACATAGTGAGATCATGAGTTCCAGGACAGCCAGGGCTAGGTAAAGAGTCCTGTCTCAAACAACAATAACAAAAAGAAACAGCTTTTCATCCTCTGTTGAATGTATCTATTGGTCTTCCAGTAGGATCTCACTCGTGGGAAGGGAGTTGGAAAAATAAAAGATGGTTTTTGTGCCTTTTAAAAAGTTACTGTTGGGGGCTGGAGAGATGGCTCAGAGGTTAAGAGCACTGACTGCTCTTCCAGAGGTCCTGAGTTCAATTCCCAGCAACCACATGATGGCTTACAACCATCTGTAATGAGATCTGGTGCCCTCTTCTGGCCTGCAGGCAGACATGCTGTATACATAATAAACAAATAAATCTTAAAAAAAAAAGTTACTGTTGCTGTTTTTGTTATTTGAGACAGGCTCTCACTATATGGTTCAGGCAGGCTTCAAAGTTGCTTAGTCCAAGCTGGCATCTAATTTGAGATCCTTCTGCCTCAGCCTCCCAGATGCTATGATTAAAGGTGTGTATGCCACCTGACCCAGCTCATGTTGTACACCTTGAACAATAGCCAAGGCTGCTTACCTTTTAGGGTCAGTTTAATCAGTTGGGTATTACTATTCTTTTCAACAGGTGGTCAGCCCAGTTCACCAACAGATCCCTCTGTTCCCACTGGAAAAACAACACTAACTCCTCAGGTCCTGGATTCAAGTCTGTTAGTACAGGAACCTGAGAATCCAAATGTTCCTTCTCCTCCTGCTTCGTGTTTGGCAGAAGAGGTCAGGAGCCCCATGGCAAGTCAGGCCAGCCTCTGCAGCTTTGAAATCAATGAAATCTACTCAGGCTGCTTGGACTTGGGAACTGACAAAGAGGAAGGGTGTCCAGGGACTGCTTCGTCTCCTGAGGGGGATAAGCCAAACCAGGTAGATGAACTACCGTCCCTGGAAGAAGAGCTGGATAAGATGGAGAGAGAATTGCATTGTTTTTGTGAGGAGGACAAGAGCTTTTCAGAAGTTGACACAGACCTTTCCTTTGAGGATGGAGACTGGCAAAGTGATTCCCTCAGTTCACTCAGCCTATCTGAACCAACCAGAGAAGACAAAGGCAAAATGAGCAGCTGGTCCAAGACTGACGAGTATGTCAGTAAGTGTGTGCTGAATCTAAAGATTTCACAGGTTATGATGCAACAGAACGCTGAGTGGCTGAGGAAACTTGAGCAAGAAATAGAGGAACTTGAGTTGGCACAGAAGGAGCTGGACAATCAATGCAGGAGTTTGTGGGATGCTTCATTAAGGTTTGCAAATGCCAAGTTTCTGTTAGCTGTGGGCCCTCCATCTTTGACTTATCTTCCTCCTGTTACGCAATTATCAGAACCCAGGCAGTCAGAAAATGGCGGTTATTGGTTGGCCCTAGCAAGGTGTCCAGGAACCGAGAGAGACTTCCAAGAAGGACATTTTGGCAAAAAGCCTGAGAAACTAAGTGACTGTGGCTGGAAGCCTTTCACACAAATTTCTGAAGAAAGCAGCAGGGACCAGTCAGAGACAAACGATCAGGTACAGTAAGTGGGTAGAAGGAGCGGAATCCTGGAACCAACATTTCCTGTGACTTGTGTGCAGCGCCTGTAAATAAATGCAGATAACTCATAGCAAGGTCCTCCTGGGTTAGGACATAAGGCCTCTATGATGGAATTCTATGGTAGATATTCTCTCTAACCCCTATTCCAAACCAAGCAAGCACAAAGCCTTTGTCCTCTATAGATTCAAATGTATTAAGTTCAGCTATGTGAAATTTCTGTTTTATAGATTAGTTAAGTACTAGCAATTTGACATAGTTCAAAGTATATAAAGTATTGTGGACAGGTGTTAATCCCCATTTTAGGGGCTGGAGATATGATTAAGCACTTGCTGCTTTTGCAAAGGACCTGGATTCATTTGGCAGCACCCATGTGAGTCAGCTTACAACCACCCATAACTTCAGTTCCAGGGGATCCAGTGCCTTCCTCCATATATACATACACTCAGGCCCACACACTTTAAAAAATGCTCTATTCTGAATTGCCCATTGAGTTATTTAAGAAATATTTATGTGGAACTGGGAAGATGGCTCAGCAGTAAAATGTCTGCCAGATGAGCATGAGAACTTGAGGGTGATCTCCAGCACTCATATTTAAAAAAAAAATCAGTCATATAAGTTTGTACAGGACAATCCCTGGAGCTCGCTGGCCAACTAGTCCAGCTGAATAGGTGAGTTACAGGTTCAAGGGAGATACCTTGTCTCAAAAAAGGTGCCTAAAGAGATGGCTCAGGTATTAGGAGCACTGGATGCTTATCCAGAGGACCCAGGTTCAATTCCCAGAACCCACATGGCAGCTCACAACTGTCTGTAACTCCAGTCCCAGGGGCTAGACAACCTATTTTGGTGTCTGTGGGTACCAGGCATACACATGATGCACAGTCATACAGGCAGTCAAAACAGCCATACATATTAAATAAATAAGTACATATATAAGTAAACAATTAAAAAAGTGGAAATTGAGGAGATACCCATTAATTGATACATGTGCGTGTGCGTGCATACACACACACACAGAGGGAGGGAGGGGGGAAGGGAGGGGAGGAGGCAGGGAGGGAGGAGGTATAGATAAAACATTTATAAAGTCAGAGGCTATATTAGAACCTGGCATTAGAACACAGACTATGCCCATACTTACACACTAGTGTGTTTTAACTTAAACACAGAGGGTGTGAGGAACCTGCTTTTCAAAGGAGACAGTTAAGTAAAAATAAACAAGGTATCCCAGGAGCTGAAGGTGACATTGCAGACATTGGTTCTTTAAGGACATAGTTGAGGTATGACTCCTTCTGTGTCCCAGTACCTAGTATGATGCTTGATAACATCAAAGGCACTTAATAAATGATCACTGAAGAATGAGAGAATGGATGAATACATAAACTTGAGCAAAAACACAGAGAGTGAGTGGAGTGCCTCTTGAGTCACACTTTTAGAGCTGGAAGACACCCCCCCACCCAAGGCATGTACCAACTCCCTCCTTTTACAGAGTGTGAAGTTCAGGCTCAATGACTGGAATTTCCTGAGGCCTGGTGGTGTAACTGAGATGGAGTAGAGTAGTGGAGGTCCGTTCCACTGGAAGAAAGAGTTTAATTCTGAAATAGCAGAACTGCTAGCTATACTAGCTTATATTGAGTTTTCATTGTTAAAACCTTCAAGTGACAATGTAATCTTTCATTCTTAGTTGGGACAGATAGCTCTATGCCTTGCCCATTAGCGGGCTGTACTTTTGCTGAGATCCAACCTGCTTGCTGCTCTCCTCCCTCCCCACCCCTCTTTCTAGCTATGGCTTTTTGTTTCATTTTTGTCTTTTTGAGGGTATTACTATATAGCTCAGACTTGCCTAGAATTCTCTATACATCCTAGGTTGTCCTTGAACTCCAAATCCTCCTGTCTTAGCCTTCCAAGAGCTGAGATAATAAGTATGTACCACTATACATACTAGCCAGGGTCTCAGTATATAGCCCTGGCTGGCCAGGAACGCCTATGTATATCAGATATACTTCATTTTTAATGATTTCTCTCATTTTATTGGATCTTGATACC
>CABHPP010120924.1:0-14378 GCA_902168425.1 Peromyscus attwateri | reverse complement strand
AGCTGCTCAGACCCAAAGAAACACACAGAGGCTTATATTAACTATAACTGCTTGGCCATTAGCTCGGGCTTATTGCTGACAAGCTCTTACAATAAAATTAATTCATAATTCTTATCTACATTTAGCCACGTGGCTTGGTACCTTTTCTCAGTTCTACCTTGTCATTTTGCTTCCTCTGTGTCTGGCTGGTGACTCCTGACTCATCCTTATTCTTCCCAGGATTCTCTTCCCACTTATCCCACCTGGCTATTTGCCAATCAGCATTTTATTTATAAACCAATCAGAGCAACACATATTCACAGCATACAGAAAGATATCCCACAGCTAATCTCTGAGAGTCAGTCTATTTAGTTTGAAAAAATCTGTTGAAGCCAAATGATGTTTTTAATTTTGAACAGGATGAATATTATGTAATTTATATACAAAAGAAATGTTTGATATGTCTCTGTTGGTTGTGTGCTAAACATTCACATACAATTTTTTGTCTCAATATTAAGAAATTGAAAAGGAAAAAAATTCTAGATGTATCTATGGATTGATTCTGAGAATAATAAACTTGTAAACTTAAAGTCCTTATCAGCATTGTCAGGAGAAGACACAAATCTTATTTTTTTATTTTTTATTTATTTATTTTTTTTTGGTTTTTCAAGACAAGGTTTCACCCTGTAGCTTTGCACCTTCCTGGAACTCACTCTGTAGCCCAGGCTGGTCTCGAACTCACAGAGATCCACCTGGCTCTGCCTCCCAAGTGCTAGGATTAAAGGCATGCGCCACCACCGCCTAACTTGAGAAGACACAAATCTTACAACATTATTGGATGTATAGATACAGAAAAGTCAGAAGGCAATTGAAGTCATGATCCCATAACCTACTCACAGTCACTTGCTCCCAGTGAGTCAAATGTGTCCCTTAACACTCATTGAAGAATGTATATTCCCATCAAACCATGATGCTGGTTTGTACCATGACCATCATAATACTATTTTGTGTAGGATGTATGAGCTCTTTCAAAGAGAGCATCAATAGAAAACACTGTGATCAATTAAGAATCAACATATGTGACAAATAAGCTTAGGGGAATTGTTGGCTTCTGGAAGGTTCCATCTGCTACTTTAGTTATGGGACATATGATCCACCTTTCCATGATCTCCTTTCAAGATGGCCACCATCAGATGGCTTGACCTCATTTGTACTCTTTCAAGCCAATAAGACTTGATAAGGTCTATACAACATATGGAGGCTGTGATAAAGGATGTATACATCCTAAATATGTTTAAGTCATTAAGGAAAAATAGAAATGAATATAAGCGGCAATAAATATCAACTGTAGACCCTGTGTCCTTTAGTTCCACATCCATATTTTAGCTTATGAGTTTCATCCTTTTACTTGTTAATAGCTAATTTGTTACTCACTCATTCAGACAAGTAGTTAGTTAACTCAAAAAAGATTTATTGAGCACTTACTTTGCATCCTAAGTCATGTGCTTATACTGATAAATAATTTTTACTATAGTGGGAAGAAAAAAAGCAAATTTAGGTAAAATACTCTAAGTTTCAACTGTGGGGTTGTATACAAGATACTTTGTCAACATGACTGTGTAAGAGGCTGTCTTTTCATAGAATCTAGGTTTGGACTCTGGGCCCAATAAGAGTTCTTTAAGTTGGAAAGGAATGACACACAGGGTAATAGTATGCACAAAATAGACCTCAGGGTGATAAAACCACCCTGTGTTCCAGAGGAATAGTGAATGTCGTGCAGTAGATGGGATGAGATGGTGAAGATAGGAACAGTAGCGTTGGAGACTGGAGAAAGGGCAGCAGCCAGCAGCTTCTAGCCCTGCAGCTAGCAGCCCTGCATGATTTTATGCACAGCCACAAGAAACTAATGTTGATCTAAATGGGACCAAGCCCATAACAAGAATGTTTAGTAAAACTGCCAAATGTCTGATCTATACCAAGCAGAGGCTTACTACAAATCATGCCACATGACCCCATCATGGGCCTGCCCACTGCCTTGAACCGCTCAGAACATCCCTACCATGTTGTTTCTTTAAGTCCTACCCACGGCCTTTGTTAATTCTATTTTACACTGACCTTGACTTCCCAAAGACTGAATGTATTCAGGCTGTATGTCATGGTGTACTTCCACTCACACATTCTTCAGGATCTGCCTGCTTTTACATCTTTTTAAAGACATTATCATCTACTTTCTGAAGAAACAGGGTTTCTCCTCTTGCTCCCTGCTTCTTTAGCACTTCTGGGCAACAAATTCCTAGAAAATCTATTCACTGGATACTTATTTCAGGGTGAAATATGTTGCCATCCTTCCTGAAGGAGTCCAAGATGGTGAGAGCTTTCCATCTCCTCCTGCCTCCATCATTTAATACCATCATTTGTTAGAACTTTCTTAGTAGCCCCCATCCATTGAGCTTGCCCACTGACATGTCTTCACAATGAAAATCAGTAAGAAGTGTACATTGTAGTCTCTTATATAATGTCTATGTACATGAAAGCAGTTAGGCTATATTCTTATAGCCTAACTATGCACTTACTCATTGTCAACCACTGAGATAGTGATTTTACATCAATATGGTGCCCGAAGAAATCATGCATCTACTTATTAAGAAAAGAAGAAAACTCTTTCCTTCAGTCTTGAGCATCTCTTCTAATCTTGACTAGGCTTTTAAATTGTGATGTAATGTCATACTTTCAAGAATTTGTTCTTATAAGCATCCAGGAGGGCTCCTCCCCTAGAGTCAACACATAAGACAGGAACATAGGTTGTCCTTCCCTACACCTGGATAAAGCAGCCTGCTGGACAGAAGTACAAACAGCAGTAGTTACTAAATGGACTTGGGATAATGTTTTAGTTAGAGTTTCTATTGCTGTGAAAAAAGCATGACCACAAAAGCTCTTGAAAAGGAAATCATTTAATTGTGGTGGCTTATAGTTCAGAGGTTCAGTCCATTATCATCATGGTGGGACATGGCAGCATACAGGCAGACACAGTGCTGGAGAAGGAGCTGAGAATCTTATATCTTGCAGGCAACAGGAAGTGAAGTGAGACACTGGGCAATATCTTGAGCATCTAGGAGACCTCAAAGTCCAAGTCCACAGTTAAACAGTTCCTCCAACAAGGACACACCTACTGTAGCAAAGCCACACCACCTAATAATGCCACTGCCTGTGAGCTTATGGGGGGGTAAACTACATTCAAGCTCCCACATTCTACTCCCTGGCCCCCATAATCTTGTAACAATATCATAGTGCAAAATATATTTAGTCCACCTTCAAAAGTCCCCATAGTCTATCACAGTCTCAACAATGTTTAAAAGTTCGAAGACCAAAGTCTTTTCTGAGATTCATGCAATCTCTTAACAATAATTCCCTATAAAATCAAAATTTAAAAAATATATCACATACTTCCAACATGTAATGGCACAGAATATATATTACCATTCCAAAACATAGGGAAGGGAACATTGTGAGGAAATACTAGACTAAAGCAAAACTGAAAACCAGTTGGGCAAACTCCAAACTCTACATCTCCATGTCTGATGTTAAAGTGCTCTTCAGATCTCCAAGTCATTCAGCTTAATTGACTGTAACACACTTCTCCTGGGCTGGTTCCATACCCTGTTATCAGCTTTCCTCAGCAGTTATCCCACAACTCTGGCATCTCTAATATCTTCGGGTCTCCAAGGTGATTCAGGCTTCAACTTCATAGCTTCATGCAATGGCCTCTCTAGAACTCCATTCAGGGACATCCCTGACACATGCCTGGCCTCAGTGACTTTTCTCAGTCTCAGGGACAAATTCCATAGCCCATTTCTTAATTTTAGAACCACATGGTCAAACATGCCAAGTTCTGCTACTTACTAGAGCTGTAACATGTCCCCTTTTTCCAATTACATCTTCATCAGCTTTCTGTCCTTCACTGCCTGAGCTTGGCTGTCCTGAAACTGGATATCTAGACCAGGCTGACCTCAAACTCAGAGATCCACCAGCCTCTGCCTTCCCAGTGCTGGGATTAAAGGAATGTGCCACCAAACTGGGCTCTAAGCTTTTCTTTAATTCCTTTTCACAAGTTGGAAACTTAGCTGGGTGGGATTCTGCTCTGAGGTCACAACTCCCTTTATTCTGTTTCTTAATCTTTTTATCTCCTTGAACACAGGATTTAGATCTATCCTACTTCTTGGTGTCCCCTTTCTCAATGTGTAAATTTTGTATTTTTATTTGCTTAGCTTGCTCCTTTTCATTATAAATCTTCATCAAAGTTAACACTAATATCCACAGAACAAAGTCTATACCAGGCTGTTTTGAGATTTCCTCTGCATACAGAATTAATCCAAAACTCTTCACTTTAGCCTCAGGCAAACTCTTTGGACAAGGACAAAAGGCAGCTATATTCTTTGCCAAAATATCACAAGAATGATCTTTAGGCCACATAATAATATTCTTCTCCTCTGAAACAGCTTGAGCAAGGTCCCCACAATTCAAACAACCCCTAGCATATCTGTCTTCCATGTTCCTACTAGTATGGTTAAGCAGCACTTAAAGCATTCCATTGCTTTCATAACACAAAGTACCAAAGTTCAAATTCCTCCAAAAAAAAAATGGTCAGGTCTATCACAATACCCCAGTACCTGGTACCAATTTCTATCTTAGTTAGAATTTCTATTGCTGTGAAGAGACACCATCACCATGGCAAGTCTTACAAAGGGAAACATTTAATTGGGGTGGCTTACTTATTGTTAAGAGGTTTAGTTCATCATCATCATTGTGGAACATGGAGGCATTCAGGCAGACATGGTTCTGGAGAAGTAGCAAAGGGTCCTACATCTTGTAGGCAACAGGAAGTGAAGTGAGACAATGAGCAGTATCTTGAGCATATATGAAACTTCAAAGCCCACCTCCACAGTGACACACTTCCTCCAACAAGGCCATATCTACTCCAACAAAGCCACGCCTCCTAATAGTGCCACTGCCTAATGAGCTTATGGGAGCCAATTACATTCAAACTACCACAGATAGTGTTAGTTCAGCATCCCTTATAAAAAGGCAGACAAGCCAAGAGAAGATAATCACATTACAAACTAGAGCCCTGGGCTCAACTCCACACTCCATTGTCCCATAATAATTCCATGCTTGACCATGTTCTCCTGTTACTCAGGAGGCAGAGTCAAGAAGATTGCCATTTGGGGGCCAGCCTGGACTACATATCAAGTTCCAAGATAATCTCAGCTACAGTTTGAAATGTTCTCAAACATACACACACACACACACACACACACACACACACACACACACAAGAAAGAAAGAAAGAAATGAATAAGTGGCATAAATATATAAAGTATTTTATTGTTGCTTCTTTTACTTATATACTATTTATATTTTCTCCCATGTTATTGCATTTAGCCTTACTTTGCTTAGAGAGACAGGCGGCACATAGGTGGGATGACTGTGAAGTGCAGTGAGAAGTGTGTTCATGGCCTACCTTTGTCGTCTATCTCCTTTTGAGGCAGGGTCGCTGGTAACCAGGCAGGCCTGAAACTTCCTATGTAACAGACGATAACCTTGATCTTATGATCCTCTCACCTCCCGAAGTTTTGGAAACTTGACTTTGAAATCTTCCAATCACCAATGTCCTCTAAGCAAGCTTGTGCTGGCCTCCTAACCTCTCATATTGATTTACAGGGATAAACACAGTGCCTGGCATCACCGGTATCAGCAGCACCACCACTACCACCAGCAGCAGCAGCACCACAACCAGCACCAGCACCAGCACCACCACCAGCACCACCAGCACCACCACCACCACCACAACCACCACCACCACCACCACCATATCATTTCCTAGGTTGACACCTGGGTGGATATCCATGGGGAAAAAAAAATCAAGACATGCTTGGACATTCAGGCAAAACACATCTCATAGGATGATCATCTTGAACCTTTAAAAAAGATTTCATAAAATTCTATTTTCTTTCATTTTATGTATGTGAGTGTTATGTCTGCATATATGCTAACTGTACCATGAGGATGCTGTGCCAAAGGAGGCCAGAAGAGGGTGGCAGATCCCCTGGAACTGGAGTTACAGGTGGTTAGGAGCTGCTATGTGGGAGCTGGAAGCCAAACCCAGGTCCTCTGCAAGACCAGAAAATGCTTTCAACTGGTGAGTCATCTCTCCAGTCCCCATCTTGCAACTTGAAAAAGCAACTTTTGGGTTGGCTGCTGCTACCAGGGCTTGTTTGAGGTTAACTGAAGCAGGGCAAATAGAAAGAAACAAACCTCAGGGTTTGTTTTATATTCAGCTGCCAAGAAGTGATCTTTGTTCAAGCACCAGCAGTAACAGGTTGCTCTCAGGCTGAAAGTCATCTGGAGATCAAGGGAGAGATCATTTAGATGATTTTTGCTATAGGCACCGTTCAAATAACTGTGTGACATCTTCAGAAAAACCTTAAATTTTTTTGTTTCTTTGTGAAGTCCTTGAGACCTTTATGGAAATTGTCCCAACCTGTAAGCAGGTGCCTGGTTTTTTATTTTTGTTTTGTTTTGTTTTTGTTTGTTTGTTTGTTTTAATGAAGACAAATTTTAACTTGTGCCCATCAGATGAGAAAATATGCTACCTATCAAATAATTGGAATCTTGTGAATGGGCCCTAGGTAACCAGTGTCATTAAATAAAAGATTCACATTTCTGAATCTTTCTGGCTGAAAGCTATTTCCTTCTTGAACTAGGGTACTAAAAACCTACAAGCCACAAATTTGAGGAGTCATGCAGGGCCTGAGACTTTGGTTGCCTAGTTAGCAAAGAATAAAATGTTCTTCGTCTAATATAGTTGATGACATGGAAAACAAATGTGATATTTTCAGTGGCAGGGTTGCACAGATTCCCCCCAAAATAAATGGGACAAGAACTATTTTTTCAACTCTTTAGAAAACAATACAGCTACATGACACACACCCCCCCCACACCCACACATATACACACACTTTAACTACTGCAGCAGGTTTCTAGCCAGAATCTTATTTTAGATATTAATTCTCAGGATGTCAGTTTCATCTTTATACTGCTAAAGTTTTATTTGACAACAAAATCAAATGCCTGAGGACTTCTTATACATTGAAAAACTTCTCCAACTATAGCATGTCTTAGGAATCCCTTCCTTCTCCTGTACCCCCCTTTTATTTCCACTCACTGCCTCTGTATGGAGAAAGCCAGTATCTTTGACTCCATAAGAGCCATTTAGCTCAATGCTCCCTGACAGCTTGTATTCTTTCCCAGAAATGTGAAGTTTGAACTTTAAGAGAAAATAGATATATTTTACATTTTTAAATGGAGCTCTGTTCTAAGCACATTCTTCTGCCAATATTGATAATGGTAAAAGGTTAATGAAAAAATATATAAAGAATGAGCCAGCCAGGAAGACTCCAGGCAGAAAGAGAATTGTCTGGCCAGATGATAGGATTCCCAGGATAAAAGGGGTTGAGACTCCACTTAGTCGAGCAGAGGATATTGAGGTTCTGAAAATTAGCTTTGATAGATGCAAGCCAGAGAAGGACCATGTCATGATTTTCTCAAAAAGAAATGTAAGGAAACTGTAAAATCAAGGTAAGAGGTGGTTAATTGTGGTGGATCTCATCAGGAGGTTGAGATCTACAGCCTCATTGCTAGATCATGCCTGTAATCGTCATAATCACTTTGGAAAGAATCTCAGAAATACCCTCTTGATGTACATATTGTGATTATTTTTCTACATTCTTTCAGTGATTAGATGTGGTAAAGGTCATTGATCTTTTCTTATTTCTATGTAATGCCAGTCTTTAAATTACACCAAAGGCCTATGGAGGTGACTTTTATGCCATGTTTTGAGCAATCTTAGAATGTTTAAGCTTGGCTTATCAGATTCTCTGTTAGGCCAAAGGAATTTTGAGAAAGAATTTCACCATGGCTGGGATAGAGCTCTCTATATAGACCAGGCTGGCCTGCAGCTTGCAGAGATTCTCTAGAAACAGGAGTTGCAGGCACATCAAACATGCTCAGCTGCATTAATAGGCTTTGCTGTACTATGTATCTCTTTTCTGCCCCAGATTATTTCTAGCCAATATAGGCCACTTGAACCAGAATCTGCTTCCTTGTGTTTGCAAATCCTTATGGCGGTAGGAATGGCATATGAGGAAAAGGAGAATCAAGGCTGAACTCGGAGAACCAGGAAGCCGGTTGAAAGGTGCCTTCTTCCATTACCCTGGTGTCTTATCGAGCTGTCATGTTGTTTCCCCACCTTAGGAATTACTGATATTAGACCAGATATTTAATTCTGCATATATAATCAAGCAATTCTGGAATAAGAATGTAAGAATAATGATCCCATTCTATTGATCTTATATCACCTGTCCAACCCTCTGGAGGCAAGTATTCAAAAAGGTATTCTCTCTGTTTTCTCCCTGAGGGAGACTGCAGACCAACAGCAGATATGCACTAATTATAGACATGGGAAAGGTGATGGATGGTGTGTCTTCATTTCATTATAAAACCACTTAGATTATTAAGTGTAAATTCAAATTCAAATGTAAATATGGTAAGCTGTGGGGGTATTTCTGAGCCAATCACTTTATTGGATAACTTTACTATGATCTTTTTTTTATCATTTTAGAGTAGTTTTTCAAAGTTTTGTGTGACAGAATATGGTAATCATTTTTCTGTGAATTTTATGGATAAAATTTGTGCTTTCAGAACACTTTAAATTTGTATCTAATCCATATGATTTGCTAGAGAATTTCCTCATAAAATCCCAGTGACTCAACACTAACAACCAGTAGGTGAGCTAGGGAATGACCACAAGATCTTAGCACCAACAACCTACCAGTGAGCTAGGGAATGACCACAGATCTTGACACCACAACCTACCATTGAGTTAGTAAATGATCACAGATCTTGGACCATTGGGTCGGTAAATATATAGTTAGAAACCTTCCCAGTTGAGATAACCCCATTAACCATAAACTTCCTCCCTTTTGGCTTGAGTTGACATGCTGAAAGATCTTATGTACTAAGTTCTCTGGGAAGGAGATTTAAGATGAGCTCTGGGTTAAATGCACACATACAGAAATGAGAAGTGAAAAAGAACTCACAAAATATGTAGCTGAGTTGTGGTGCTACCCTGGACAACCTCCAGGATGGACTAGCTTCATGAAGAAACTATAAAGCTGAAACCATCTTTCAAAGTTGTCACAGCACCTATAATGCAGAATCTCCCTGATTGTCCAAGCACAAAGAGCATGTGGGACACATGGCAGGCTATTCCACCCTTAAAAGGGGATATGCATAACAACATGGACAAATTTAGGGGACATTGATGAATGAATAAGCTGTGCATAGCAAAACAAATGCTGTATTATCTCATCCTATGGAATCTAAAACCATCTGTCTCATAGAAGTTGAGGATGATGTTTACCAGAATGTGGGGTAATTGGGTAGGTGGGCATTAGGAGAGATTGCCCAGTGGATAACTAATATGATTAGAGAGGAAGAATTTATCTCAAGAGATTTATTGTACAGCAAGGTAATTTTAATTAATAACAATGTATTGCTCCATTGTATAGAAATTGGATTATAAGTTCTCTTATCATAAGACAATAATTATGAGATAACATATTTGTTACATAGCTAGATTTAGCTATTCCTAAATATATACATATTTCAAAGTCACACAAAAAGATACAAGGTAATCTATCAAATAAAGTGAGTAATTTTGAAGCAAATTGACTAAAATCTTTATGAACAATTCTATCATGTGTCTGCCAATTAGTAAGCTTTTAGTATTTTTATGTACTTTTAAGTTTTATTTAATTACCTGCAAGATATGGTATCTGCACAATGAAGTCTCTCATTGTACTAGTTACTTGTCTTGTAACAAAAATACCTGTAAAAAGCAATTTAAGAAAAGAAGGGTTTATTTTGTCTTAGAGTTCAAGACATCGTCAACTATCCTGATGAAGAACGTATGGAGGCAGAAGCAAGCGGTGACCATACAGCTGGAGTGGGAAAACAATTTCTCCTTATTCAGCCCTAGACTCTAGTCCACAGTTTAGAGAGCCTTCCCACCTCAACTCAATCTAGGTTTGTATAGAGTTTTGTCCCCTAAGTGATTTTGGAACCTGACACCTTGACAGTCAATCTTAACTAATACTTCACAACTATCACAGGCTCTTAAACCTTCTGCCCCTAAAGGATCATTCATTTCAAACAGACTTTTCTGAGGGTTCTCCAAATACAAACATCACAATAGAGAAGAAAGGCATTGTCCCTTTGTCCAAGTGCACACAATGTATGCTAGAGTGTGGAAGTCCAGCTTTAAACAATAAAAAAAAAAAAAAATCTCCAATCCCCCTGACAGCCTAGCTTGGACTGAGCTGTCTCACTGACTTCTGCAATCCTAGGAGAGCCCAGATGATCCCTGCTGCCTGATCCTAGGACCCACATCTGGGAGTGCATGCCCAGTCCAGCTCCTCCAGGACAACCTACTTTTTTTTTTCGTTAATTCCTTATTTAGCTGAACTATAAATATTATTAAACACATGCTCATGAACTGCCATAGCACCATGCTGTTCAACAGATGAGTGAGGCTGTGCGTTTGGATCTTATGCCATGTGAATGAGCTTCATTTAGGTCCTCTCTGCACTCCACATTTTCCAAAATTCCAGTCATCGGAAAGATTTTTCTCCTTATAACTCCAGCACAGATTTTCTTAATTTCTTTCCCCTGGTGGTAGGGGAGCAGGTTTACCGACATGTGTGAGAGGAGGAGGATTATAAGGGGGGTGGTTATGACACATTTTTATTTTCAGCTGCCATGACTCCCAGGCCTTAATCCAGCCCAGATCTCAACAGAAACCTAACACCACCCTAGTGACCCCAGACTTGCACAGAGCCTCAAGTCACCAAATAAGGAAAGTCGTTTGTCATCTGAACCATAAATATTTACATCCATCAGTGACAAATGTATAAAGACTGGAGTGATGGTGTAATTTCAGCTGCTCTGCTCAACCCTGTCAAGACTTCCTCTTATCTCCTGAAAGCCCCACAGACTGATTTCTGCTGGTTAAATAAGAATGTGCCCTCCAGCTTGTTAACCTGCTCTGACTGCTCATGATGCCCACATTTGTCACCTCGGAAGTTTTTATTTTCCTTTTTAATTTAGGGCTGGCTGCAAACCTATTTGTTAGGTACAGTTGTTGGCAATGATATGCTTCCTCCTCCTCCTTTCTCCCTGCTAGAGTCTATTCCCAACAAGTCTAAAGGATCACCATATTTTTTTCTTCACTTGACTGAACTAACGACAACAAAACAATTCAACATCCTCCTGACTGCCAGTTCCTGCATATAAGTGATTTAGAGATTAAGTCCTAATCTTGTGCTGAGTACAATTTAGGAACAGCCAGGGAGTTGCTAACCCTAGTAAGGTGACTATGGAACAAAATACAATGCAAAAACATTTTCAAGCATGGCATGGGGGAACTGTATTAATTGGCCTGGATGGAATATAAAACAGAGATAGGTTTTACCCTTCCATCAAGATCTGGACAAGTAAGTAAAGTGAAAAAACACAACCACTATGCAATTGGTCTTCCATAGCTAAGTTATGCCAAAAGTGCTAGTTAAAGAATGATTAAGGATAATTCTCTCAATGTTAAAAAGCATATTTAATTTAATATTAAATTTGAGATAATATCATCTATAATTTTGGATATTTCAATTTCAATGACCATAATTTGTTTTAAAATTAATAGTATTGGATTATATATTAATATATTATATATAGATATATTATACTATATATGAGTATATATTATTGTCCTAGGCATAATCTTTTTAAAAAATAGCTATAGACATCTCTAAAATGATATAGTGTTTTTTGACAAAGGATGAACAGGAACTTGCCCCAGTGAGTATAGCAATAAAATCTGAGAAAGTGCTATAAATTCATAGACAAAAGTTTTAACTTGAAAGAAAACTCACTAAAGAGAAGGGAAGACACTGAATGAAAAAGGTTCAAGTTGCCTGCTAACAAAACAATCCAACACAAAGACAAGGACAATAAAAACAAGCAAAATTGTATTCAGTGTTTTGTTGAGGCTGGGATGTCAGCCATGAAGATTTTTTTCTAGCAATCTCTAACTTGTGGCTTAAGGGGATTTTCTCATATGAGATACAAATCAGTGACCAGTTAGTCCAGGAGACATCTGGCATCATCCTGTACCTGCTGGTTTATTTTCTTATGATAAGGTAAGTGGATAAGGAATAGACATTCTCATTACAGTTCACAAGTTGGGAGAAGAAATTTGTGAGTAGCAGACTTTATGGATTAAGGGTCTGAGACAATATTATCTCATGTTCTCTTGTGAGTGATTATGTTTCTATTTTGGGTTGATGGCTAAAATTCAGTGACTAAATGGTTGGAATCATCAGCCTCTGTGAGATTTTCCCTTCTGGGAAACTTGGATGTAGCGAGAATGGGGTGGACAATTGTAGAATTTTGACCCAGACCTCAAAGTGAAGATTTAAGTAGTATGGCTGGCCTTCTTTAGCTCCAGAACACTCATCTTGTGAAGCTTCCCAGTCTCCTACATCCCTGTGTCCACTGATTTTACAACGCCGTGCTAGAATGGGAGCTCCTGGATACGAGGGTCTGATGATTCATTTCAAAGTCTCCAAAATCTGCTACAATGCTTTGTAAGTGATTAGGACCGAGAAAATATCAGTTGAATAAATGAAAGAAGAGAAGTTGAGAAAGACAAAAATAGAAAAGATTTTAATATCTTTCTAAATTAGAACAAACAAGTGGCAGGAACTTAGATCTTCCCTGTCTTTCTCTTTTCTGTGTGGCTGTGTGGGCATGCATGCCCTTGCTCACTAAACACTTCTTTTGATGACATGGTAGCTTCTAAAAGATCAAGCTGGACTTGCAGAGGCAAAGCTCATTACCAGGACTTGTATTTATAGCTTTAGCTATCGTTTGGAAATTCAGATACTCAAAGCAATAGCCATGTGCAAAGGTAATTTCCACAGACGCATGGCTGATATCTAGGGCCCAGAGCATGGCTTGCTTCTAGAATGTAGCTATCTCTTCAGTGCCTGCTCTGCCTTCTGGTTCCCAAGTACTGAATCTTTGAAATGTTAACTAAACCATGTTCTTCTCCTCTCATGGGGCTTAATAGTCTTAAGCCTCCAAATGTATGATTCTACTCTGCCCAGACAAAGTTCACATCTTAAATTGCTTGTTTTCTACTGAATAATCATAATAGTATTAAGTAACTGTTACTATGAGTTATGGATCTATCTTTGTTTTAGATGTTTACTTTTTAAAAAAAGAGGAGTCTGATCATCCAAACTAACTTCTAATTGTTCAAATATTTTTATTCTAAGAGCTACTTTACCTAGAATGATTTCTGATAGCTTCTGTCTTCTGCCCCTCTCCTGATTGTTCACTTATTCCAGTAATTGAAGAATCTCAGCATAAAGTATAATACACAAGTCAACATCATTAAGTACCAGAAGCTCATACTCTCATAGTCTTGTATTCTATGGCAAGTGTCTTATCTCCAAATTCTTTTTGAAAGAAGAATTATAGTTAAGTCAAATGCACCAAGGCTTAAAGGAGTCATTATTCAATGTAAGCTTCAGACTCCTAAACCTTTCTTGTAGGCAGTTTGAGATTCAGACTTGGAACCTGGGGTAGTCCCTTGACTTATGTTCTCATTTGCAAGATGAGAATATGCGTGTTGCTACATGGTCCTAAGAAGGCAGGTGTGTGAAAAGGCTAACTGAATATGCAAATTTTAAATGGAAAGCAATTGTTATCATCAACCAGTAGACAGTTTATGTAGAACATTTAAGATGTAACTATAATCATGGGCCATTTTTCTTCCTTCTGATGAATGAACACTCTGAAGAAGAAATACAATGGGTGTATGATTTCGACAATTTCTTGTTTCTTAAAATAGAATTCAGTCTTATGATTTCAAATTTTTTCCAACCTTATTTTGGTTCTCAGTTTTTTTGTTTGCTTATTTGTTTTTTGTCTTCATGTTGAAATTTGTGAATGAATGAAAGGAGGTGGTATGTGAGAAGAGACAGTAGATTGGTTGGTTTGCAACTGAAGATTTTACCAGAAATCCTCAAGACCATCCCTAATAGCACATTTTATCGAGCAGACCTCAAGAATGTCACTGGATCTCATTGAGCCTTACTTTTCTTAATGTTCAGAAGAGGATAATTCAGCTGTTTATTCAGTGGATATCAAAGAGTGTACACTCTGAGTTTTGTGTGAGTGATAATGCAAGCCTGTTCATGCCTTCTAGGCTGACTTGCCCTGTC
>CABHPP010120923.1:0-13050 GCA_902168425.1 Peromyscus attwateri | reverse complement strand
GTGTTGTCCTTTTTTGTAAAAGGAAAAGATAGAAAGAAGTGAAATAGAACGGCCGTTAGTGTTCAGAGTTCAGGTGCTCTTGTGTAGATTTCTGGGCCACTCTCCTGTGCCCTGGTAGATCTTTGCATTTCTAAGTAGAAAACTGTTGGTTTGAAGGAGTTCAGTTAAAAAGTAGCTTATGCAGTAAAGCTGATGTCATAGATCAGTGACCTTTGTTCCTGGTAGCTTGCAGCCACTGTCTCCGCTTTGTGGGAAAACTCAGTCATATTGTTCTTCTAGGCTTGGGAGTTGGTTTGAGTTTACTTTCACAGTTAAAGGTGTCATCCTTTTGTTAGAGTATTCTGTAACAGTTCAGTCCTGGGATTTTCCAGTTGTGATTTTAAAACCATGGTGTTGTATCTTTATTGGTGAGCGGGTGAGGTCACCAGTGGATTGAGGTTTATGAAATGACCCACCCGTAGGACTCCTAAGGGTCAGGTGATAGCTAGGTGCTTCAAGTAACTAGAAGGACATTGAGTCAAGAACTTGTTATGTAAAATGTTTCACCCGACTGGAAAGTAACCATTAAGGAGGGAACATTAGAGAAAGCAATAAGAAATAGTTAGGATTCAGAGGTATAAGCAGTCTGTCCATTTGCTGACTGCAAGACAGAAAATTCTTTGTTCTGTCGTTAATTAAAATCAAACCAAGCATAGTGGCACACACCTGTAACCCTAGCACTTGGGTGGTAGAGGAAGTTTGAGGTCAGCCAGGGTTACAGGAGACCCTGTCTCAAAGTCTAGAAGGAAACAGAAAAGGTTAGAGAGGTGGACAGTGCATCCCATTGTGGAGGAAGAGATGGCTCTGAGGAAGAGGGCTGAATAAAAGACACGAGCCCTGGAGAGCTGGTGTGGGTGACAGATGAAGCAGTGAGTGGTAACCTTTGACACTTGGGGAAATACTGACCGTTTTCACGTGGCAGTTGTGATGTGTGCAGATATCGTTTTCACTGAATGATTTGGTTCTCATTGTCTGCAGCCCTGTATTGCATTAACTGGCAGTGCTGTTAGCCCGTACTGAGCCATTGCTTGGGAGGAGTGGGGGGGTTAGGGCTCAGTTCTCAAGTCTAAGCCAGCAGCCTCAGGTTCTCTAACTTTCTCTGAGGCCTGTGACAGCCACTTTGCACTAAGGGACACTGGGCAGCACTCAGCACTAAGTGTTTGCATGGCCTTGAACAGACGTTGAAAGATTTGCTTGCAGCTGGGCAGTGGTGGCGCATGCCTTTAATCCCAGCACTGGGGAGGCAGAGGCAGGCGGATCTTTGTGAGTTTGAGGCCAGCCTGGGCTACACAGTGAGTTCCAGGAAAGGCCCAAAGCTACACAGAGAAACCCTGTCTCGAAACACTCCCCCCCAAAAAATAAAATAAAATAAAAAAGATTTGCTTGCAGTTGGAGCATGGGGACAAGATGGCAGGGTGTGTGCACCAAGAAACATCCCTGCTGTGTGACTTCGAAGGTGCCCGTAGTGTAATTTTGTGGTTACAAATAAAATGTTCAAGCAGGCAAATATCAAAATGGCAAAAGTCTGCAGATAAGAAGGGTTGACAATAATTAGATTTTTCTTGGGAAAGGGTATTCAGGGTACAGGAGTTAGGAATCGACATATGAAAAGGCGTTCTGTGCAAAGCCTTCCTTGTGCCTAGCCATCCTCTCACAGGATGTGTGTCCTTGATGAAGCAATTTACATGTTTACAAGCAATATGAAAGCATCGTGTTGTAGGATAGAACAGTTGGGTAGCCGGACTGAGAATGCATTTGAGTGCCTCCAGGTCCTGGAAATGCTGGATGAAACCTTCTGATGTTATTATTCTGCTTGTCCCCTCCCCAGGAGTCACTCCTATGGATGCGGCACCTTGTCGGCCCTACAGTGACTGCTACCCTGTCCTGCTGGATGGCGTCATGGTGGGCTGGGTGGACAAGGAGCTTGCTCCTGACGTTGCAGACGCTCTCCGTCGCTTTAAGGTGATCTTCGGTCTCCGTGGGTGGTCTTACTTCTCTCCTCACCTTTAGTTTGCAGTCCTTTCCTAGTTGATGAGGTGTCCTGGGGATGGTCTGGAGTGGTCAAGCAGTTGGGATTGAAGCTAATTCCAGGGGTCACTGACAGACATGTGACCTATGAGCATTTCCTGGTCGTGCCATTGAGGTCCCTGTCTGCTTATTTATCCAGTTGGACTTCATAGGAGTGCCACCAGCTGGTCCCTGTCTGCTTCCCAGCCGAGGGAACATCTGCTAACCTGAACCTCTTAGGTTTGTCACTGTATAGTTACAGTTTTTCAGGGGAAATTGGTGGAGAGAGTTAAGCTGTGTGACTTCACTTCACCCACTGGTTGGTGATGATTCCCTGCTGAGTTATTGCTGCTCCCTTGGCTGTTCTGCGCTAAGTTGATTGTGACTGTGGTAGTTGTCCTGCCTCGCTCTGTAGTCCACACAGGCCTCAGCCATCCTCCTGCATCAGTTCCCCAGGCAGCTAGGATTACAGCCTATACTCCTAGCCCAGTCAGAATTCTTTTTTTTTTTAATTTATTATTAAATGTGTTCTGCCAGCATGTATGCGTGCCTGCCAGAAGAGGGCACCAGATCTCATTTTAGATGGTTTCTGGGAATTGAACTCAGGACCTCTGGCAGAGCAGCCAGTGCTCTTAACCTCTGAGCCATCTCTCCAGCCCCTGTCTCTCCAGCTCCGGTCAGAATTCTTTATTCTACTCTTCCTAAGCTTGCTGCCTCTACTGAAGTCTGTTTTGGTGAGCTGAATTTTTTTTTTTTTTAAAGACAGGGTTTCTCTGTGTAACAGTCCTGGCTGTCCTGTAACTTGATTTGTAGCCCAGGCTGTCCTCGAACTCACAGAGATCCGCCTGCCTCTGCCTCCTGAGTGCTGGGATTAAAGGTGTGCGCCACCACCACCCGGCTTGGTGAACTGAATATTTTTATCTTTGTTTTATGAGCCAATGATTTTAAAATTTTTCTTTCTGTATTTTGGCTTTATTTTTATCAGTTTTCTATTAGCATGAATGTTAATTCAGTTTGGGAGGTGGTGAGATGTCTCATCCTGTACAAGTACTTGCTGTCAGGCTTAGTGACCTGAATTCAATCCCCCAGTTCCCTCAAGGTCACAGGAAAGAGCTGACTTCTGAGATTCATCCTCTGCTCCACACTCTGGCACTCATGGACCTGTACACATGCATACAATGAATCAGTTAAACATGAATTCAAGGGCTGGAGAGAGGGCTCAGTGGTTAAGAGCACTTGCTGCTCTTCAAGAGGATCCAAGTTCAATTCCCAGCACCCATGTGGTAGTTCACAATTGTAACTCCAGTTCTAGGAGATCCGATTCCTTCCTCTGAACTTCATGGGCACTAGGCAAATACAGAGTACATATATATGTTGCTAAAGTTTTCCTGCCTGGCCCACAGTCAGGATAAATCTCTTTCACCTGCCAGTCCCACAGCCGCTCAGACCCAACCAAGGAAACACAGAGACTTCTATTGCTTATAAACTGTATGGCCGTGGCAGGCTTCTTGCTAACTGTCCTTATATCTTAAGTTATCCATTTCCATAAATCTATACCTTGCCACATGGCTCGTGGCTTACCGGCATCTTTACATGCTGCTTGTCCTGGTGGTTGCTGGCTGGCAGGCAGTCTCCTTCTGCCTTCCTGCTCTTTTAATTCTCTCTGTTAGTCCCGCCTACTTCCTGCCTAGCCACTGGCCAATCAGTGCTTTATTAGCAACACATTTGCCATACAGAACATCCCACAGCATATATACATGCAGGCAAAACACTCATACACATAAAATAAAATAAATAAATCTTAAAAAAGTAAGCAAAGAATTCAGTTTGGTCCAGACGTGGTGGTTTACACCTATAATCCCAAGCAAATGAGGGGCTTCAACAGAGGAGTAGCCATAATCATTAATTTGGTTTTCATCCTTTTCTCCGTTTGAGGGGCCTTTTTTGGTGTGTCTGTGTGGTGTGGCTGTGTTAACTGAGGTTGAAGAGTGCGTGGCAGGTTTCAGAACTCAGTGCTGCTGCTACTGGAATGCTGTCCCTTTTAATTGTTATTTCCTGGTTCCTCCCATTCCCCTTCCAATTTTACTGATAATGTGTTGAGCTGTGAATCCCTTAAGTGCATATAGGTTTTATAATCTTTTTTAGATTATCATAGTTAATTAAACTATGTTCTGTCAAAACAGGTTTTGAGAGAAAAAAGAATTCCTCCTTGGATGGAGGTGGTCCTGGTCCCCATGACAGGAAAACCAAGCCTGTACCCAGGGCTGTTCCTCTTCACCACTCCCTGCAGGCTGGTGAGGCCTGTGCAGAACTTGGAACTGGGTAAAGAAGAACTCATTGGAACTATGGAACAGGTGGGTACCTGCTGTAGTGTGTGCTTATGTAGAACAGTTTTCGGGGCTCGGCTTTCACTTTTAAAAGCATTTGGAAGAAAATCCAGCTTATTTTCCTGGCTCTCTTTGTCCAGCACTAAGTAGTCTGGATGTCTTGCCACACTGCAGGAGACCTGAGGGAGGCCTGGTGCTCACATAACTGCCCTTCCTTCCTGCCCAGTGTTCATGGTTCCTTTGCACCTGGCTCTGCCCCAGTTGGTGAGACTGAGGCATCTCTGACTCAGTCTCGGTTATTACCTACTTCTTTGCCATTGCCAAACTGGAGTTTGTGCCTACTTTAAAATTTTATTTAAAAAAAAAAAAAAAAAAAGGCCGGTCGGTGGTGGCCCACGCCTTTAATTCCAGCACTCGGGAGGCAGAGGCAGGCAGATCTCTGAGTTTGAGGCCAACCTGATCTACAGAGTGAGATACAGGATAGCCAGGACTACACAGAGAAAGCCTATCCAAAATAAATAAATATTTGTCTTCCTTTTCAGCCCTTCACAACTGGACAGGGTAGATGTAGGATGAACCACCTAAGGGGAAAGGGTTGGGGTGCTTAGCACACACAGTCCCTGGGTCCAACGCCAGCTCCACCACAATGGTAGCAATTCAGCATTCATGATTGGGGCGAGGCAAGTACTCTGCAGCCTTGAGTGATAACCCCTGGAAAGCAGTGAGACAGCCACAGTTACTTTATGCATCTGCCCCCCTTACCCTCTGTTCCAGCTCTTCATGAACATTGCTATTTTTGAGGATGAGGTTTTTGCTGGAACTTCCACACACCAGGAGCTCTTCCCTCACAGCCTGCTGAGTGTGATCGCCAACTTCATCCCCTTCTCTGATCATAACCAGAGTCCTCGGAACATGTACCAGTGCCAGATGGGTAAGGTGGGTGGAGGTGGTGGTTGTACACACACACACACACACACACACACACAAGCGCTTGTAAGTTAGACTGAAGTAATCAGAGAAGTTTCAAGAATAGCATAAAGAATGCCCGCAGATCAGTCATCTATCCTATTAACATTCTGCCCAGTTCATACTTTTGCTTTTTCACTTGAAAATTGCAGGCCCAGTGCCCCTTTCCCACACTATTCCCAACCACTAGACCTCTTAGTCAGGGGTAGTTATCAAAATCAGGAAGTTTAGCATTGACTTCCTCATAAGAAACATTCTGCTTTGAATTACATGTATGTGTGTCTTTGTGTGAGTACTGCATGTGTGTGCAGGTGTCTGCAGAAGCCAGAGGCATTGGGTCCTCTGGAGCTGGAGTGACAGTCAGTTGTGAGCCACCTGACGTGGATGCTGAACTTCGCTCGTCTGCAAGAGCAGTGTCTGCAGGAGCAGCACACACTCCATGTTTTAGTCCTTTCTCGATTTGGAGCAAGGCGGAGAACCAGGCCCATCAGGATCACTGGGGTTCTGCAGTGCATGTATCTGTCTCCTTTGACGCAGCGGAACTCTTCAGCTTGTTGGTGTCCTTCTTGACATTTACATTTTCAGAGAAATGACTTGAGTTAGTCTGAATCTCATGACTTGACTTTTGAGGGGTTCAAACCATTACAGTCACTCACATACTATCACTTTCAGTGCTTTTGATTTCTCTCTGAAGTGAAAGCGTCAGCATCTGATGTTCTCTTTATCGCCACAACCTTCCTTGAGCTGGTCTTGAATTCCGTGTCCTCCAGGGCTGGAAGGATGGCTCAATAGTTAGGAGCACTGGCTGCTCTTCCAGAGGTCCTGAGTTCAACTCCCAGCACCCTTATGGTGGCTCACAACCATCTATAACTGTCTGTATTCCCACGGGATCTGATTCCCTCTTCTGGCACATGCAGACAGTATCCTCAGGCCTCAGCCTGTTGAGTACTAGGATTATGGGTGCACGCCCCAGATCCTTTTAGCATTTTTGTTTATTTGTTTATTTATAGTACAGGTTACTGACTACAAATTCTCTTGTAGTCATTATTCTGAAAATTTTTTCATTATTCTGAAATTTCTTTTTCACACTCACTCGAAGGAAACCTTATTATACCGGCTGTATAATCCTGAGTGGACAGGCCCTTTATTCCAGTGTGTTAAAGTTGCTCCACAGTCTCCTTTTAGTCATTCCTACTAAGTAGAAGGCAGGGCTTGTAAAGTACAGTTTCCCTGTATATGCTGCTGTCCCTCTCTTTAAGACTTGTCCTTTATTTTTGTTTTTAGGAGATTGGCTGTATGTCTAGATATGATTCTCTTAGTTTGTGTTCTGATTACATTTACTGGTCTTTATAAGAAAAATAATGATCTACTTGGGAGCATTTTCCATTGCTTCCAAAATGTTGCTTCTTCCTCTTTATTTCTTGTTCTCTTCCAAGATTTAGTCTTGCATTATTTGTAAATACATTTAGTTATGTTTTTATCGTGTGTGTGTGTGTGTGTGTGTGTGTGTGTGTGTGTGTGTGTGGTGTTTTTATGTACGCACATGTGCATGAGGAAGACAGCTGATGTTGTGCTGTTTCTCTCCACTTTATTCCTTTGAGACAGGGTCACTCACTGAGCCTGGAGCTAGGCTACCAGCCAGCCAGCCCCAGCAATCCTCCTGTCTCCACTCCTCACAGGACTGTGGTTACAGATGCACGTGGCCACTCTGGTTTCCCTTTTCTAATTTTTGATGGATGATCATGTTCACTGAAGTCATGCTATCATCTAATGAATTTTTGCCTCAGTCTGTCTTTAGTCTAGAACTTCTGTTTTTTGGGGGTTTTGTTTGTTTGTTTGTTTGTTTTTTGTTACCAGTTTATATTTTCTGAGGGTTTTGTTCTCTAATCACTATGGGCATATTTTTCTGTATCTATTGAACTTGATAATAATCATTATTATATTGAATATATAAACCATGGGATTATATGTAATCACCCATTATGTTATAATGGGTGATGTAAAGTCACTTTGTGCCTGTCCAAACATCTGGGTGGTCCCAGGATTGCTATCATTGAGTGTAGTTTTTCTTGAGTGTGGGTTATGTTTACTGTTTGTGTCCAGTAATTACTGTGTCAGCTACTATGAGTGATAGGGCTTCTAGCTAGGCCCCTAGTAGGCTTCTCTGAAGGGGCTGTCGTCAGTCTTGACTGCTACTTAACTTGATTCTGAGTCTCAGTTAGGCTACTTGCTCAGTCTCATGCATCATGAGCAATTCAGTGCCCACCAACATTTAGACTCAACATAGGTGCAGAGTGAAGGCTCTCCCTCTGTGATCTGCATTAAAAAGAAGAAAGAAGGAAAGAAGGAGAGAAAGAAATGCCCCTTACTTTCCAGTAGCTACTGTGCTCTGAACTCTGTTCTTTGATTCTTCAAGACAGTAACCATAGGTTTCTAAAATAATTAAAAACTGAAAAGGAAAAAGTCGTTCACTAAAGTGGTTGCTTTGTTTCAAATATAAATTCCTCTCAGTTTCTGACTACTTTCAGCAAATCTCCAGTCTTTGGGCAGTGGGTGGGCGTGTGGACGCAGTTGGGACCTTTTGCTTCCTAAATCTCATAGTTCAGTGTTGAGGGTGGTTTTGTCAGAGCAGCCCTCCACTCCAATATGTGTTTATTAGTTATTTGTCCTGTTGCTACAACAGTATCAGACAAAAGCAACGTAATGGAGTGTCTTAGTCAGTGTTCTGTTACTGTGAAGAGACACCATGGCCATTGCAACTTTTATAAAAGAAAGCATTTAATTGGGACTGACTGACACTTTCAGAGGTTTCGTCCGTTATCAACATGGCAGGAAGCATGATGACACACAGGCAGACATGGTGCTGGAGAAGTAGCTGAGATCTTGATCTGCAGGCAACAGGAAGAAAGAGCTGCTGGGCCTGGCTTGGGCTTTTGAAACCTCAAAACCCACCCTCCGTGACACACTTCCTCCAACAAGCCCGCACCTCCTAATCCCTCTCCAGCAGTGCCACTTCCTGATGACGAAGCATTCAAATATATGAGCCTATGGGGGCCATTCTTATTCAGCCACCACAGTGAGAAAGGTTTGTTTTGGGTTACACTACCAGGGAGTACAGTGTCATGGCAGCAGGTGCCAGAGGCAGCTGGCACATAGCATCAGCAGTCAGGAAGCAAAGAACAGTCAATCTTTGCATTCAGTTTGCTTTTTCCTTTTCATTCTGTCCAGGACACCAGCCCACATTTAAGGTGTGTCTTCTTTTTCAGTTAACCTAGCCTAGATAATCCTTTATAGACGTGTCCAGAGATTTGTTTCTGTGTAGTTTCTACATCTAGTCAAGTTAACAGTCCAGATTAGCCATCATTTGTGTATACATTTTTAGTTTTAAAATCATCTTACTCTGAAAGCATTCTTTGTAAAGTAATACATAGATGTATCTAGTTACCTGTAACCTTACATTGTTACCCAGAATTTAGAAACATTGGCATTTCTGTGTGTATCCCCACATGTCCTATACTTGTAGTATCCTCTGTACCTTTCAGTGTTTCCATTATATTGTACATTTATGTCCATAAATTGTAGTGTTGTTTGCTGTGTGTTACAAGTGTCTATAGATAGCATCATTAAATGCAGTGCTGAACTTCTCTTGACCAGCATTACTTTCATAGGCTAGGCGTATTGATAGAGCTGCTTCATTCTCAAAGCTGATGTCAGTCTGCACTAAGCAGAGCCATCATGCTTGCGTTATCCATTCTCTGTGGTGTGTAGTTAGTTGTTCCCAGTTTTATGAAGTACATTGAGAATTGATGATTGGAAACAAGACGCAAAGACATTTCTTCCTCTGTAGGTAAACAGACCATGGGCTTCCCACTGCTCACTTACCAAGACCGATCGGATAATAAACTCTACCGTCTTCAGACGCCTCAAAGCCCTCTAGTGAGACCGTGCATGTATGACTATTATGATATGGACAACTATCCAATTGGGACGAACGCCATTGTAGCCGTGATCTCCTACACTGGCTATGATATGGAAGATGCCATGGTAAGTGTTGCTAGTTGTAACGCTAATCTTCTTTCATTGCTGTTTGTGAGCTTTCTTACTGTGTGAGATCACTGAAGGAATGTTTATGTGTCCTCAAGGACATAATAGCAAATACTTTTTTTTTTTTAATTTTTATTTTATGTGCATTAGTGTATGTATGTCTGTGAGGGTGTCAGGTGCCTGGGAACTGGAGTTACAGACAGTTGTGAGCTGCCATGTGGGTGCTGGGAATTGAACCCGGGTCCTCTGGAAGAGCATTCAGTGCTCTTAACCGCTGAGCCATCTCTCCAGCCCACAAATACTTTTAAATGGTTAATTATATACATTTAAATGGTTAATTCCTCTCTGAGGTGAATGAAGGGAGACATAGAAAGATATCCAGTGTACATATATCTTCCCTATCTGTGTACATACTATGGGTAAAGGTTGATGTGAGGTCTTGGTATATTTACCTTTTATATCTTTGATTATGTCTTAAGCCATATGAGATTGGATCTTGATAGCATTGGTAATTTGGAAATGCAGTTTCAAAATCAAATGCCAGTTACCCTAAACCAAGTATTAGTAAATCTTAACTGGTTATATTTTGAAAGTTTTTGTTTGCCTGTTGTTGTTTGTTTTTGCTCTTTCACCCAGCTCCCAGATAAATCACACATGGAGGCTTATTCTTAATTATAAATGCCCAGCCTAAGCTTGGCTTATTTCTAGCCAGCTTTCCTTAATTTAAATTAGCCCATCTACCTTTGGCTTCAGGGGCTTTTATCTTTCTCTATTCCTGTATACCTTTTCTTTTCTTCTTACTCTGTGTCTGGCTGTGTAGTTGGGTGGCTGGCCCCTGGAGTCCTCCTCCTTTGCTGGCTGCTCCTTTTTCTTTCTCAGGTTTCTCCTATTTATTCTCTCTGCCTGCCAGCCCCGCCTATCCTTTCTCCTGCTTTGCTATTGGCTGTCCAGTTCTCTATTAGACCATCAGGTGTATTAAACAGGCACAGTCACACAGCTTCACAGAGTTAAACAAATGCAACATAAACAAAAGTAACACACCTTAAAATAATAGTCTACAACATTTGCCCTCAGTCTTATAAGTTAATTTGGTTCTTTGACTCCACAGATTGTGAATAAGGCTTCTTGGGAACGAGGCTTTGCTCACGGAAGTGTCTACAAGTCTGAGTTCATAGACCTCTCTGAAAAATTTAAGCAAGGGGACGATAGTCTTGTGTTTGGGGTCAAACCTGGTGACCTGCGGGTTATGCAGAAGTTGGACGATGATGGATTGCCATTCATAGGAGCAAAGCTACAATTTGGTGACCCCTACTACAGCTACCTAAACCTTAACACCGGGGAAGGCTTCGTGGTTTACTATAAGTAAGTTTGGGGACATGTTGGACTGCTGGCTGGTTTACTATAAGTACGTCTGGGGACATGTTGGACTGCTGGCTGGTTTGTTAGTGGGAAGTGTGTCACTAGGAGCCCTGACTGGTCTGGAGCACACTGTGTTGGCCAGCCTGGCCCCTGATGTAACATTTGATGCCCCTGCCTCGTAAGTGCTGGGATTATAGGCCTGTGCTGCCACACCTGGCCCTGTGCTGGTTTTTATAGGCTGTTTCTTAGTGGAATTACTGGAGGTCAATGAAGTTTTCTTTTAACAGAAGAAAAAAGATTATATATATATAAATCTAGTTATTGTTTTAAATCTCTGCTGCTCTAACAAAATACGTAAGACTGGGAAATAAAACAAAGTCTCTCTGTCCTGGGGGCCAGAACATTCAGGACTGAGGCACTGGTGGATTCTCTAAGGTGACTCATGGAGGCACTACCTCCGTGTCCTGACGGGGAAGACGGAAGGGCTAACAGCGGGGGACAGCTTAGACCCCTTTTGTAAAGACTCTGTCTACTGATGAGGCTCCATCCTCAGGACTTAAATCCCTCCCAAGGGCCTCACTCCTAATACACAGCAGTAGAGGTGGAATTCCACATGAGCAGGGGGTGATCACATTCCGATGAGGTCATTTGTGGTCCTTGCTGACGTGAGCACTGCTGAGTCTGGTGCCTTGCTTTTGGGGTGGTGGTCTATCATTATTCCCTTTATGCACGGCATTAAGGATGTTTCCTGGCCAAAATATTGGGTTCATTATGCCTCTTCCTAAAGACAAATAATTAGCTGCTTTTACAATGATAAAAATGGCTTCAGTGGGCTTGCTTAGTATTGCTTTCCATAGCTAATATTCTCTCAGATAAACATAATTAGTAATTCTAGTCATGAATAACTTCTAACATCTATTTATATTGGTGAGCATAAGGGGGATACATTTACATATACACTCTATGGAACATTAATCATGTCAACAAAATTTAAGTATCTTTATTTTCAAACAAAGCTTGGGTAGGCTTTGTGTCAAAACACCTGTGATTCTAGCACATGGAGACAGAGGCAGGGGGATCACTGCAAGTTCTAGGTCAATATTGTAGGCCAGCCAAGGCTAGCCTAGTGAGACTCAACAAACAGAGCAAATAGCTTGACTTTTTATTTATGCTTTTTTTTCTTCTAGGAGTAAAGAAAATTGTGTTGTGGACAACATCAAAGTGTGCAGTAACGACACGGGCAGTGGGAAATTCAAGTGTATCTGTATTACCATACGAGTCCCTCGGAATCCAACTATCGGAGATAAATTTGCCAGCCGCCACGGACAGAAGGGCATTTTGAGCAGGTTGTGGCCAGCTGAGGACATGCCTTTTACTGAGAGTGGGATGGTGCCAGACATTCTGTTTAACCCTCATGGCTTTCCCTCCCGGATGACCATCGGTATGTTAATCGAAAGTATGGCTGGGAAGTCTGCAGCTCTGCACGGTCTCTGCCATGATGCCACACCCTTCATCTTCTCTGAGGAGAGCTCCGCCTTAGGGTACTTTGGGGAGATGTTAAAGGCGGCTGGCTACAACTTCTATGGCACCGAGAGATTGTATAGCGGCATTAGCGGGATGGAGCTGGAAGCAGATATTTTCATCGGTGTGGTTTATTACCAGCGCTTACGCCACATGGTGTCAGACAAATTTCAGGTTAGGACAACTGGAGCCAGGGACAAAGTCACCAACCAGCCTGTCGGGGGAAGAAACGTTCAGGGTGGAATCCGCTTTGGGGAGATGGAACGGGATGCTCTCTTGGCACATGGTACGTCCTTTCTCCTTCACGACCGGCTCTTCAACTGCTCTGACCGCTCGGTTGCCCACGTATGTGTGAAATGTGGCAGTTTGCTCTCCCCACTACTTGAGAAACCTCCTCCGTCTTGGTCAGCAATGCGCAACAGAAAATACAACTGCGCTGTCTGTGGCCGCAGTGACACCATCGACACTGTCTCTGTGCCGTATGTTTTCCGGTATTTCGTAGCTGAGTTGGCAGCTATGAATATCAAAGTAAAACTGGATGTCATTTGACGTGATCCCGGCTGTTAGCATTTCAGGCAAATGCCTAGCCAGCGCCCAGGGTCCTACGGCCGTACATCATGTAATCTATGCACATGCGCTGTGTGGCAGAGTAATGCGCTAGGACCCCTTCAAAGGCAAGCTCCACCCATTCCTCGCTCTCTTCCCACCACTCCTCCTAGAGGCAAGCAGGCAGACAGGCCTTTGCGCCTCTCCCTTCCAGTCCCTCCCTCTCTCTCCCTTCTCTTCT
>CABHPP010120922.1:0-10403 GCA_902168425.1 Peromyscus attwateri | reverse complement strand
TCTCTCTCCCTCCCTCCCTCCCTCTTTCTCTTTCTTTCTTCTTTTGTGGGTTAATGATATTCATCACACTGACTCTAAATGATATATGGTGGTTTTGAAAATATACATATAGTATTTTTGTTAAAATCTTTGAGAATTTCATACGATATAATTTGATCATATTTACCTCGTACTGCCCCCTTAACTCCTCCGAGATCCATCCACCCATCCTCCACCTCTCCCAACTTCATGTCCTTTTTTATCTTTTTAGTTATTATAATTACATGTATACATGCCTATAAACATATAAGCACAACCCACTGAGTTCATTAAGTGTCGCTGGGTGTATATGTTTTTAGGGATGGTATCAGATAACCAGCTAGGGGGCTCATCTCTGGGGAAGACTGATTCTTCCTTTCTTATCAGTCACTAATTGCCTGTAGCTCCTCATTGAAGGGGTGGGGCGTTGTGAGATTTCCATCACCCATGTTGCATGTCAACTAGTGTTGTTGTTCAGGTCTTGTTTAGGTAGCTATGTTGTTCAGATTTCATGGGTGCTGCTTCCCTGTCCTATATAGAAGGTAACCTTGAAATAGATGTCCTTGTCACATCTCCCTCCTCCATAATATCCCCTGAGCCTTCAGGGTTATGTTGTAGATGTATTGGGGCTGGGCACCCCCTGGTCAGTTGCTCTCTGGTTCTGACCATTGTAGCTTTCTGTAATGGACTTTGTCTGTTGCATAAAGAAGCTTCCTGCTGAGGGGTGAGAGCCACACTCATCTGTGGGTGTAAGATCAGTAGTTAGTATGCAGTTAGGAGTTCCACTGGCTCAGGAAAGTGACAGCAGTATGTCCTCTTCTAGGTTCCGTGGTCTCACCAGCCATGAGCACTTGGCTTAGGTTTACAATGTCAGGCATGAATTCCTTCCTATTGAGCACACCTCAGGTTCAATTAGACATGTAAGACCATGTTGCTGAAGACACCACCCACTTTGGATACAGGACTTGAGATGGAACTTTTGGATACAGGGACTGAGATGGAACAGACCTGGAAGCCTCCTGCCTGAGGACTATCCCTTAATAGTATTGGAAGGTGCTGTGCAGGCTGCCAAAAGAGAAAAAGCAACCAAGAGTCCTACCCAGCTGTGATGCCTACAAGCCACAATGACCACCATGGCAAGGTATCCACAAATGTGCAATATTGGTATTTCTATTTTGGGGTTAACCAACTGATGGGGTGTGTATTTGCTTATTTATTTACTTACTTACTTATTACTTATTTATTCTACCTACCTACCTACCTACCTACCTACCTACCTACCTAACTACTTACCTATATCTATCTACCTGCCTATCTCTATCTGTCTGTATGTCTATCTGTCTGTCTGTCTATCATCTAACATCATCATCTATCGAAATAGGGTCTCTCTATTAATCCCATTAATATTAATCTGGAACTCACTATATAGACAAGACTGGCCTTGAACCTAAAGAGATCCACCTGCCTCTGCCCTCCCAACCCTAAATTCTAGGATTTAAGGCATGCACTACCACATCTGTCCATCCTGGATGTGTGTGTGTGTGTGTGTTTTAAAGGAACCCTGTGCCTCTCTCTCCTTTATTTTATGGATGTAGAATTCACCCAAGTTCTGAATTTCCATGGGCTTAGTTCCATGCTGTTGCTACATCTGGCCACTAGATGGGGCTTCTCCCTTTGCTTCTGAGTGGGCTCCTGGCACTTCAAACATGTCACCATTTTCTGGACTTAATCAAACATCAAACTTCATTGTTGGTAGGTTCCATAAATGCCCCCCGCCCTCAACATTCAGGCCTCAACGTAAACGTCACCTCCTCAGAGAGACTCGCCCTGGTTCTCCTCCACCTGGACCTGTTTTACCGGTGCCATTGTTCCTGTGGCAGGTGCTGCCGGGGACAATCGGGACCTGCCCAGACTAGCCCCGACTCACAGTAGGTACTCCAGAAGACCGCACTGGTGGTGGGGACGGGAAGGTCTTTCAGTGGCAGTGTAGATGACGAGTCAGGCACGGATGCACGAACCTCACCCCAAGCGTTAGCCCCTCTCCCCAGCAGCCAGGTAGGTGGTTTGGGATAAGTCATTTGGAGGGACCAAGATTCTGTTTTCTTATGTATGAAATGGGGAAAATAGTCACTATTCTGTCTGGTCATCCGTGTGTGTGTGTGTGTGTGTGTGTGTGTGTGTGTGTGTATGAGTGAGTATGTGTGGGCACATGTGTGTATGAGTGAGTGTGTGTGTGTGTGTGTGCGCATTAGTGAATGTATATGGGCACATGTGTGTATGAGTGCATGTGTGTGCAGGCCTGAAGCTAATGTTGAGTGTTTTCATAGGTTACTTTCCACCTTATTCACTGAGATAGGGTCTCTCAATTACCAAACCCAGTCCTCACCAATATGACTAGTCTAGCCGATTAGCTTGCTCCTGGGAGCTTTTGTCTCAGCCTTCCAAGGACTGGAATTGCAGGTGGGACATCATGCCTACCTGGCATTTATATGGGTACCGGGGAATTAGAACCACAGTCCTCACACTTGGAGATAAGCACTTTCATTCATCTCTCTGGTCCCCACTTTGTGTTCAGGACAGACTCTCTCACTTGCCTGGAACTCATCAATTCAGTTCGGCTGGCTCTCCATCGAGCCTCAAGGCCCTGCTTGTCTCTGCTTCTCTGGCACTGGGATTGCAGGCATGCACCATTACACCAGCTTTTTTTTTTTTTTTTAAACATGGGTTCTGGGGTTTGAACTCAGGTTCTATGCTTGCAAGGTATGTAGTTTACAACAGAGATACCTCCATTACCCCCACCCCCCATTATTCTGAAAACTTACCATGAAACAACTTACATAAAATACCTAGTCCAACATCTGGCACATGACTGGCATTCAGCTAGCATGAGTGGCTTCCCAATATTTCTGGAGAATTATTTGAAATGAACACAGAATGCACACTAAAAACTTGACCTAGGGCTAGAGAAATGGCTCAGTGGTCCAGAGCACTGACTGCTTTTCCAGAGGACCTGGGTTCAATTCCCAGCACCCACATGGAGGCTAATAACTGTCTGTAACTCTAGTTTCAGGGGATCCAATGCTTTCTTCTTGATCCTGTGGGCACCAGGCATACAAGTAATGCATAGACATACATGTAGAAAAACACTCCCATACATAAAATAAGTAAGTAAGTAAATAAATGACTGTAGTAGTTTGAATGTTATTGGCCCCCATAAGCTCATAGGGAGGAGCACTATTAGGAGGTGTGGACTTGTTGGAGTAGGTGTGGCCTTGGAGGAAGTGTGTCACTGTATAGGTGGACTTTAAGGTCTCCTATGCCCACGCTATACCCAGTGTCATAGTTCACTTCCTTTTGCCTGCAAATCAAGATGTAGAACTCTCAGCTCCTTCTCCAGCACCATACCTGCCTGCACGCCACCATATTCTTCTATAATGATAGGGAACTAAACCTCTGAAATTATAAGCCACCCAAATTAAATGTTTTCCTGTATAAAAGTTGCTGTGGTCATGGTGTCTCTTTACAGCAATTGAAACCCTAAGACAATAAATTAACTTTTTTTTTCTATTGAAAGCTTTGCTGAGTGTCCAGAAATAGATTATTGACTTAGAACACCTGGACAGAGGCAGGGCAGACATTTGGCCTGTATGAATATGGAAGAAGTTTTGACTTGAACACTTTGATGGAAAATGACTCTCTGAAACTCCCTTTTCCACCACTGAAAAAAAAATACTGAGTAATGTATACAGCAGGTATTTTCTGGACCCTTGTCCCACCCCAGAGCCTTTGCATATACCTGTCGCCCAGAAGGCCTTTGCTGGGGCAATCACTCATTCCTCGGGGTTGCTTGTGAATGCTTCTTCCTCAGGGAAGCCTTCCCAGATTATAACCCTCCTCCTATCAATATTCCTTGTTCCCTTGCTCATTTTTTACATTTTATTTGTGTGATGGTGTGTGTAGCTGCTGGTCTGTATGTGTATCACATGTGTACAGGTCCCTCAGAGGCCAGAAGAGGGTGTTAGAAGGCCTGGAACTGAAGTACATGGGGTTGAGTGTTGCCTGATGTGGGTGCTGGGAACCCTCCGTAGGTCTTCTGTAAGAGCAGTGTGCCGAACCTCGGAGGCGACTTTCCTCTTCCCTCGCTCATCTGTATCCACCTACTGTCTGGCTTCCCCATTATTTGTTGACTGAGAACTCATCAGGGGACAATAGCTGCGAGATGAAGTCATTTGAGCTTCAGTCACAGTCGGAGAGTCCAGAGCAGAAAGATGACTGCGCAAAGCAGCGGGCTAGATACGCTCAGCCCAGAATATGCCAGAACCCGCTAGAAGAGCATCTGTACTCCGTGCGTTTCCATGCCAACCAGCTGAGCCCTGGCCAGGGGTACTTGTTTCCCTAAATGACCCCCCAAGTCAATTGCAGATGGGTTTCTGCTAAGCCAGAAAACCTGTTTTGAAGTTGAGGAGCCCAAATCCATCAAGCTGTTTAGAAATAGATCCTCGAAGAAGGCTAAGTCTAGGAAGTGAGTGGCACACGTCCAGATCGGGGGCTGAGGGATGAAACTGAGAGAGCCCGCAGCACACTCTGTCTCCTAGCCTCCTGACCACCATCTCAGAAGCCCCAGGTTGACCCTGAGGCTGGAGACCTGGCTTCTGACCTGTTACCACCCTTCGCCAGCCCACCCTCATTCACAGAGTCAGTTGGTAGTGAAAGGCTTAGGAGTATGTTAGAATCTCCATAATTTTTCTTCTCCTTGACTAGAGATGATGGGAGTTTTGGAACAATGTGCCATGTTATGTTCTCTGGACAAATAAGAGCCTCTGTGCAGGTTTTCAGCTTAATTATGATGGCATATCTTCCCAGCAGGGTGTACCTGCTCTGCTCTGAGAAGCTTGGCAGTGTGTGTTTGTGTGCACGCAGGTGCATGTGGTGTGTGTGTGTGTGTGTGTGTGTGTGTATGTGTGTGTGTGTATTGCAGCTATTTTGTTTGTTTATGTATTTGGGACTTGCAATTCTCCTGCTTCGGTCTTCCTAAGTGAGAGAATTACAGGCTTGTACCACTGAGCTCGGCTGGTCAGTAGGATATTTTATTTTAATTGATTTCAGAAATGGGGTCTCATATAGATCAAGCTAGCCACCAACTGGCCATATAGCTAAGGATGACATCAAAACTTCTCAGCTTCTTCCCTCTGACTCCTGAGTGCTGGGATTACAGATGTACACCACCACATCCAGTTTAGGTGGTACTGGGGACAGAACCCAGGACCTTATGCATGCTAGTCAACTGCTCTATGAACTGAGCGATAACCCAGTCCCCTAGGATGTTAAGAAAAAGTGTGCATATATTTATTTTGTGTATGCATGTACACACGTATCATGGCGCACATATGGAGCTCAGAGGACAACTATGTGGGTTTTGATAATTGAACTCAGATTTTCAGGTTTGGTGCCAATCCCTTTTACCAGCTAAACCATCCTCCTACCCCACACAGAATTTTTTAATTGTCTGAGGAAAACACAGAAACATCTACCAGACTTCCATGATTCAACTATTCCCTGGTAATGGCCATCTAAGGCTTGCTATGGGTCCCTCCAAAACTTGACAAAGAGGTGGCTGTTCTTAAACAGTTAACCAGGACAGGCTTTTAAAGAACTGTCTTACTCACGGTTCTATTGCTGTGAAGAGACACCATGACCATAGCAACTCTTATAAAGGAAAACATTTAACTGGGCCTGGCTTGTAGTTCAGAGGTTCAGTCCCCTACTGTCATGGCAGAGCAGGTAGCACACAGGCAGACATGGTGCTGGAGAGTGACTGAGCGTTCTACATACAGATCCTCAGGCAGCTGGCAGAGAGTGACACTGGGCCTGGCTAGAGCATTTGAAATCCTAAAGCCCACCCCTAGTAACACACTTCCTCCAACAAGGCCACACCTACCCCAATGAGGCCAGTAGTGACACTCCCTGGTAACTAAGTGTCTTAGGGTTTTTATTGCTGTGAAGGGACACTATGACCACGGCAACTCTTATGAAGGAAATATTTAATTGTGGTGGCTTCCTTACAGTTCAGTGGTTCAGTCCATTATTATTATGGCAGGGAGCATGGCGACTTGCAGGCAGGCATGGTGCGGGACAAATAGCCAAATAGCCGAGTGTCCCACAACTTCCAGGCAACAGGAAGTCGGCTGTCACACTGAGTGAAGCTTGAGAAAAAGACCTCAAACCTGCCCTCACAGTGACACACTTCCTCCAACAAGGCCACACCTCCTAATAGTGCCACTCCCTTTGGGGGCCATTTTCTTTCACACTAAGCATTCAAATACATGAGCCCATGGGGGCCATTCTTATCCAAACCACCACAGGGACCTTCACATCCTTGGAGCAGAGGGAACGCACAAGGGTTCAGAAAGAACAATATGGATATTGAGACCACTACCTGGTTTGTATCAAAGATGAAGACAAGCTCAAGAATGGTTCTTGTGGTAGGGCTGGGGGAATGTCACTCATGGGTATTATTGACCATCCACAAGGGAATGGGAACCTCCATTCCATAGGAGATGTGCAACTTCAAAATGGAATGAGGATTGGCTGGGTTTGTTTTTGGGCTTAGGAGTGCTGTGAAAAAAAAAAAAATCACCAAGGCACTAGAGGTTTCATTTGTCATTGGGTTTTGGAGCCTCCAGTACAGGAACGAGGTCTGTGTTTGGAATTTGAAAGTTTTCTGGAAGTTTCAAATTGCCTCAAGATAAGGTAGGAAGCATGGGTGTTAAGCTAGACAGAGGTCTCTTGGGCCTTCTTGGCAGCCATAACTGCCAAACACAGTAGGTGGGTGTCTGCGGATGGGACCAGGCTATTGAAATGACCACATCACCTGCATTTCCAAGAGCAGCTTTGCCTTATTCCAAAGGGAACACGTGAGTCACAGTGTCAGGACTGTGAAGGGAATCCCTTGGCGCCACCCCAGTTCAAGGAAAGAGGAAAGAAAACAGCAACCACAAACTGGCCATAAGAGGGCAGAGTTGTTACTTTTTTCCTTCTAGAACTGGGGACGCATTTGGAAGAAGAAAAGATTCTTGGATGGTGTACATTCTATGTTGAATATGCACATGCATAATTTGCTAAGGACTAAGTGTAGAGTATTGGCTTCAGATTCCAAAAACCTATTTCCAAAGTGTCTGTATGCATTGGATGACAATCCACTTACTATGTCTGTGTATGTGTAGGTGGACATATGTGGGTGTGCATGTGGAGGTCAGAGGGCGACCCATGGGACTGCTTTCTTTCCACCATGTGGGTCCTAGGGATCCAACTCAGGGTGCCAGGCTTGGCCACAAGCCCACTTAACCTGCTGACATCATCTGGCCAGGCCTAGGCCAGTTTCTTTCTTTTCTTTCCTTGTTTTTGTTTGTTTTGTTTTTCAAGACGAGTTTCTCTGTGTATCCCTGGCTGTCCTGGAACTTGCTTTGTAGACCAGGTTGGCCTCGAATTCATGTAGATCTGCCTGCCTCTGCCTCCAAAGGCATGTACCACCATGCCTGGCCTATGTCAGTTTCTTAACAAACAAAATGAACAAATGCAGGATGGCCACGTCAAGGAAAAGTCATAGCCCCCAGCATTGGGTGCTGGAGTTTGGGATCAATTCTGAAATCACACTGTGGGCCCCAGAGATGGCTTGGTGGGTAAAGTGCTTTGCTGAATAAATGGGGAGACCTGAGTTCAGATTCTCAGCCCTCACATAAAAACCAAGTGCAGCAGCGAGCATCTGTTATCCCAGTGCTGGGAGAGACACAGAGACAAGGGGGTCCCTGGGGCTGGCTGGGCAGTTAGTCTAGCCGAAATGGTAAGCCAGGTTCAAAGAGACTGTGCCAAAATGTAAGGTAGAGAGGGATAGAAGGGCACACCCGACACCAGCTCACTTGTGCACACACGTGCCTATCACATACACACACACACACACACACACACTGGGGAGGGGAAGGTTCTATAGAGAAGGTTCATGACCAGGATGATGAATTGTCTCAGAATCCCAGCACCTGCAGAAGGTGGGAGTAATTAATTTGAAAAAGAAGTAACCAGCAGTGGGCACTGGAGCTGGCTGTTGAATGGGAAGCTGCAGAGCTAGGGTTTGCCTGTTTTGCCGCACTGAAGATTAAAACCAGGGCCTCGAGCATGCCAGGCAAGAGCTGTACCACTGAGCTACACTCCCAGCCTACGAAGCTAGTCTATTCTTAAAGACAGGGCAAAACCAGGAGACTGAAGTGACTTGAGGCAGAGCAAGGATGTCAGGTATCAGAGGTACCTGACCTGAGCCATCCCCGAATGAAAAGGTCAATGGGATTCTGGGGACATCAGCCACAGGCTGCCTGAGACGCAGGCACAGGGAGCATCACCTGGCATGTGGACTCTGGAGAGATTGAGCTGCGACCATTGAAGTGGGGTCTGGGAGGGAAGCATCACCCACTCAGTCTCTTTTTCTCACCTCCCTCTCCCTGCCTTCACTTTTCTAGGGACCCCTTGAATATCCAAGAACACCCAGAGTCCTTGTGACAAAATTGAACTGGTCAAATATCCATAATCTACCACTTTTTAGCTGTGTAACCTCAGACAAGTCTCTCAGTTAGTCCTGTGAGATAAAAGGCAACGATATAAAGGGGCCTGTCCAGGGCCTGCCATAGTGCCTAGCTGCCCAGCCCAACCATGCAGCCTACGTGGGGGCTATAGTCAGCCCTGTCTGTGTCCCTTGTCTTCTCTGTCACCAGAAGACAGTGAGAAGGACGAGGGGACACATAGGAATGAGTGATGCTCTCTGTGGTCCACTCCTGTGGCTGCCAGCAATTGCAGTCAGCCATGCAAGCAAGCCTGCTGATCTCATGAGAAGTCCCACAGTTCTAGTGATAATGTATTGCAGATGAGATTCCTCGTGAAGCAAGCTATGAGATCAAAATGTCAAGCTGCCATGTCTTGGGGCAGTATCCTGGAGCTCAGCACTTGGAAATGGACAGGTGGGGAGAACAGCTCCCAAGAGAGCAGCCTAGCTATGGTACAGACTCAACCCCTAGGGGGCGCTATAGGCTGAAGCCACGTAGTGTAGCTGTGAGTTGCCTTGATTTCAGTGCCATAGTATTCCCACTGGATGTGGGCTGCCCAGGGAGGGCTGAGGCTCCCAAAGGAAGGAGCTGCTGGCTGAGGGTTGGCTACAACTGACAGCTCTCTCAGCAATCAGCTAGAAGTTGGGGTGCCAAGACACTCACTGAGGGGATTTCCTGGAGCTGATCATGACGTCCCCAAATGGTGACAGTACCCATCAGTCTCATCACCAGGGCTTCTCTGCTTGACTGTGAACATCTAGGTGGCAAAGAGCCATATGTGGGCTTGACTGCTGTCTTCACCCCTAGCCCCAGCTGAGAGCAGGGGCTTGGGAAGGCCCTCTTCAGCGGCTACATGCCCACTGGACTAATGGCCACTTTTGATGTATATCCTCTGAGTAATACGTTACATTTGTAAGTATCTGATGCAGAGGCATCATGGGAAGATGGAGACTCAGAGAGAGGACAAACCAGCTGAGGCAGAGGGAGAAGCAGGCTGCTGCTGTGAGCACAGGAATCTGTGTGCTGGCCTGAGCAGGCCGGCTAGGGTGTGGCAATCGGAGCTGTTACTGAAGTTACCTCTTCTTGATCCTCCCATCTCCTGGCCTGGACCTCTCTTCCCACTTGGCCAGGAAGCCAGTCTCTCCTTGATGCGCGCCCCCCACCTGCTCCATTTTCCTTCAGATATCTGCCCCATGCAGGCCCAGGGAGACAGGCCAGGATGAGCAGGAGGCAGAGAGTTCCCTGGAGCAATCGTGGTGGCGTCACAGGCAGGTACAGGTTGAGGACCAGTAATCTGAAAATCCCCAAGTCTGAAGCGCTCCAAATAGTGACACTTTTGGACATGATAGAAAAATCCCTTATCTGATCTATGTGGCAGCACCCAGTCAAAACACAGGTTTTGGTTTTGGTTTTTCTTGCCACAAAGGGTAATAAAATAACACAGGTACCTGGATGACACCAGCAGGCTTCCAGTGATGTTCCGCACAGGACCAAGGCCTTTGCGTGTGACCCACTGATCCTCCCTCAGCGTGTGAAAATATTGCTGCAGATGTCAGTAGGGCCTTTGGGTTCGGTGTAGGTCGCAGCACTAAGAAAACGTGTTCACACTTACCCATAGCCCAGGAAGCTAAGCTGCTGGGAAGCCGGGCTGTGTGAGTGTGACGTCTTTTAAAAAAATATTTTAACTAACTAATTAGTTATATGTGGCGGGGTGGGGGGTTGAGGGGTGTGTGCCAAGGGTACATGCGGTGGTTGAGGACAACTTGTGGGGACTGGTTCTCTCTTTCTACCATGTGG
>CABHPP010120921.1:22500-26005 GCA_902168425.1 Peromyscus attwateri | reverse complement strand
TTTTTTTTTCCAGCCTTCAAGTGGAAAAGATGTTTTTCATCTTTTCCTGCTTGATGTACATTTATTTCCTTCCATCCACATCAGCTTGCTTAATTAAGAACTATCCTCTTTGTAGGCTGAATTATTAATAAAAAAAAATCACATTTTAAATCAAGCCTGTGCATGCACAGAAGATGTCAGTGTCGAACCTGCCTATGCTGGCTCTCTAGCCTTTTAGGTCCTGATTAAAAACTTATTAAAACATTATAAATGATTAATGGGAGCACAGCTCTGAGTGGCAATTATTAGTTTTAATGCAGGTAATGCAGCTTAATGAGGGGCACATGTGCGCAAAGCCTTAACTTCATTACTCCTGCGTGTCAACATATACAAGAGAGATGTGTGTACAGGGCATCCATTACTCGGAACAGCACTGAGCCCGCTCCCTTCACCTCCCTTTGTTGATGAGCCAGGAGCCATAAATTAATTCCATTCTGGGGCTCAGGAAGGACCAAGGTGTTAAAATCATGATAAACCCCGCTCGCCTCCCCATGATACTATGCAGCTCCTGGCTGGAATCTCACATATTATCTCTTAAGCAGTCGTGCAGGATGTGGGAATGTCTCATTGGAATCTTTGTAGGTTGTCATTGTCTGCTCAGAAATGAGATCCGAGGGTACCCCAAGCTGATAGGGCCCCTTCCTGGTTTCATGAGGGTTGCGGACGAGATAAGCGACATCTAGCAGTGTCAGGCCCCCACTGATATGGTTTCCCTAAATCTTCACGCACGATCCGGAGATTCTTCCCAACACTTCCTCTCCTGCAGGGTGGGTTTCAGGGGAAGCAGTCAGACAGACACACAGGCAGAGGAGCCCCAAGAGTGGATTGCAAACACAGAAGGAGACACCAGGCAAGACCTGGCTGCCATGTGGAGTGGCAGGGCAGGCCAAGCTGGGGGAGAGGTGGCTGGTGAATAGAGGTATTTAGGGCACTGAGAAAGAAGCTCATACAAGTCACCACCCCATCTGGGACCCTCCATCCTGGGCTTGCCTCAGCCCACAGCTGGGAAACAGACCACTGGGCCCAACTTCACACGTCACCTTTTATTTTCTGTTTTTTTGACAAGCAGCTTGATCCAGGCTGATCTCCACTATCTGTTTGAAGAGTCTTCAGGACTATTTGCATCATTTTATCGCTAATGTATAATATATGGCTCTAAAGTGAGCCCGGGCGCTGTCTTGTTACTGAGCATAAAAAAGTAAGGGCAATAAAGACACATTAGTTCTCTGGAGCACAGCGGCTATAATGCAAGCAAGAAGGTTGCTGCTTAGAGTTAAGAGGAGGCCTTTCTGCCTGACTAAGACAATGGGGGAGTAAAGAAAATGTCAAATCAAGAAAAGCTGGATTTAGAGATGAGGCAGCCCGGAATGACGTTGGGGCCATATTTTGTGAAACTATAATGCAGTTGGCAGCAAAGACCCGTGTTTCTGATTCATCCAGGGCCGCATGGCAAAGCTTTGTCAGTCTGTGCAAGGTATAAATAATTCAGGGTGAGAGATGGCAATTACAGGGCCCTGCACAACCAAAATGAATATTTTATGAGGACTAAAACTGCTCTGGAATGAATCATACACATGGAGTCACACATGGCGAGTGGGCTCATACACGCCAGCCCTAAGGAGAGAGGAGCCCAGGCCTTATCTCCTTTCAGAGTGTTGACTATAAACCTGGAGAATGGTAATAAGCAAACACGAAACAGGCTAGCCTGCCGGCAAGCCCACTCCTTTCTTGGGATAGTCACTTAGTCCCCAAGACACATGGCAGGGAGGCGCTGGCCCAACACATAATGTAGACACTCTTGTGGTACATTCCATAAGTTTGGCTTAAAGGGGTTTTTGAATCAGCACTGAGAATCCTTCATTGTTTCAACTACTCAAACTCTTGGCAGGTGTAGGCTGGGACCTCCCCTTCTACAGAACTGATCTGAGCTCAGGGGCAGGGAGGAAGGCCAGCATTGTCTCCCAGTGGGTATCTCCAAGAGCTTTGGAAATGACAAGTGCAGGCACCGCACGCCTTCAACATGGTCCTCATCTTCCTTTCTACCAGAACCATGTGCTCTGGCTCCTCCTGAATGTTCAAGACCTGAACCTTACATGAGCAGGGTCCACTGACGAAGGAGCCAAGACCATGCCTTCCGTATCCACGTAGCCAACGCCACGGGCAAAAGTCGCTGCCGACATTTGGAAAGTAGGTGTAGTAGCAGGAATGGACAGGGGCAGTTACAGAGACCTGAAAGAATGGTTTCATCTGTTAGGTTCCCTCCAAATGCGCTCCTGGTGAGTTGCTAGAACAAACAACAACATTGTTTGTGACCACCGGGGCCCAGGCTCACTGCTGAATAGCCATTGTGTTTGTCCAGCTACTGATACCTGCGCCTTTGTGGGGAAAGAAGGCCGGGCCGTGACATCAGCCCAGCACAAGTACCCCTCTGTGCGAGTCTCAGCACAGGCCCGCCCGCCGCGGTGGGAATCCAACACAAGATCCCTCTGAGAAGGTTTTCTTTAAATCCAACTCTGATGCATTGTTTATGAAAACAAGGCTATTAGGTATATTAATAATTTGATAAATAGGGATTTGCCCTTAATTATTCATGAAGAACATTTGGCAACAGTAAAATTATATGCGCAGAACAGGTTTATAAACCAGCTAATTATAAATTAAGTATGCAAGAGAAAATTGCTAACCTTGAAATTAAAATATTTTATGATTCTGCAATTACAAAAAAAAAAAAAAAAAAGGTAGAGAATTATCAAAACCCCAGTGTGAGCAAAGAATACTGTGGCTCCGTACAGATGGCGGCATGCAGGCCAGAGGAGTGACAGAACAGGCGGACGGGGAAGGCCCCGCCTCTCCCAGCAGCCCCTGGAGAGGAGCTTTTCTCTTCCCAGGGCAGCTTTCCAAGAGGATAGACTAAAAGGACCCCAGTTCCCCACACAGAGAGGCTGTATCTGGTTCCTTGCAAAGACAGGGCACACCTCTGCTCACTGTCCAACTTCTGGCCCCTGAACACAGAGGCATCTCCTATGTTCACATGGCTATGCTGGGACCCACAGGGAAACCCGCTAGCTCCCCCACTTTACTACTGGGATGCTGGGATGAGGTCCACAGGGGATGTGGGGTTCAAGGGAGCTGATGACACAGAAGTGTTGTCCCACTGATGCCCACTAGAGGGCTTCTCCACTGGGGAGCAGGAGAGTACCATTGTAGACGGCACACTGGGTCAGGACCCTGCACGGTCCCTAAGACAGGGGAAAGAGACTCCCCCCAGGGGCAGGGCTATCTCATCACTTCTCTTGGCCCTCACTACAGAGCACAGCTGCCTTGTCAGGGGCTCCATCTACTTCCCCCTCCAAAGACCTCTGAAGTCTCCTCTCCTCCACCCTAGTGGGGAGGGCTAAGTGGCCAGACACACATGCCCAGCAATTGGCATCCACATCTTCCTTTTTACTCATTTGATGAGTGAAGA